>OY986042.1:47173465-47240965 GCA_963920215.1 Nineta flava | reverse complement strand
GTACAGTTATTGTTATTTTTGGAGGCGGTGTCAGCATACAGAAATTCACATAAAATTTGGACACCGTCTCCAAAAATAACAATAATTGCACATATATATTTAAAAATTTACTCAGCTACTCTCATATCGTCTTCTACATTTAACAGTCTCGATCTTTTTTTCGTTTATATGTTGGTTAATACTTTTCTATATACATTTCTAAAATTTCGTGGCACACTTTAAGAATTTGGCGGCACACAAAAGTACCGCGGCACAGTGGTTGAGAATCATTGAATTCTAGACAGTATGAATATTACATTGCATGAAAAGTAATAATATCCGACAAAAAACATAAATGTGAGAGGGAATAAGTTTTCGCACACAAAAATTATTGATACCCCAGCAAAAATATAAATGTTCGCCTTTAAAAGTAGTCAAATCTATGTAAGTACCAAGTTCTTTAACAAAAATGAGAAAATGATTGGTATAGGTTGCGAAAACTTGGTGCCTCTCACATTTGTTTTTCCTAATGCATATTCGAAAGTTGTGAAAAAACAGATTTCATTACTCCTATTACCGAATATCGTTTATGAGAAAAACTAAAAATTCTTGAACGTATTCTAGAAGTAAAAAGTAACTTTAAGTTCATGAATGTGAAACAAAATCGGTCCATGTATATCGCCACAAAAATCAATCTTTTTAACCGTAAGAGATAGAAGAAACATTCAAATACAAAAAACTTTGGCTTCAAACTATTTTTCACAATCTTGTTTGAATATAATACCACCAACTTTTTGTTGGAATATGCCAAGATATCCTGAAATATTCGACCTAAAACCGAAGTTAATTAAATAAAAAGACAATTTGTGGAAAATAATATGGACATTCATGAGTGGGACTTGATACTAAGATAAAACTTTTAATCTTTGAAAGTTTAATCATGTAACTATGTTTCTTCAAAAATTCAAAATTGATCATTTAAAAAGTTGTCAACGATTAAAGTTCATATTTTTAACACCGAGCATTATAAATGATTTATATTTAACCTTGTAACAACTATGTTAATAAAATAGACACTGTGATGAAAATGATTTTAAAATATTTTTTTGGATGAACTCATTCCCCAATATCAACTCAAACATCTGTAATTATTGTAGATTACATGTGTGTACATGAGTTTAAAAAGACAATTTGTGAAAAATAAGCCAATGTTTTTTTTGCCTGAATAGTTAATAATGAATATATAAGTTTGTGAGTGCTCACGACATGTAATCTGGGTATATATGTATTGCCTAAGGTAACTAGATAATGAATTCCAAGATCTGGTACAAATATAAACTCAATAGTTTTGCAACAATTTGATCTCAAATATACGTAATACGTGGGAAATAAAATATCTATAGAGTTACTCATAATAGATCAACTGTATAAAATATATATATATATATATATATATATATATATATATATATATATATATAATATACAATAATAAAGTAGTTACGTTATACAATAATAATTCGAGCCATGGGAATTCTTTAAATTTATCGCAAATATAGTGTGGCGAATAGTTTTATTAGCGTATGACGTAATTTTATTTTACCATTTCGATATCATAAATAATTTTTTTAAGTACCTTAACATTTAATTCATCGTATGATATATAATATACATGTGCATATACAAATATATATATACACATACATTTTGAAGCAACGAGTATTCCGTATATACTATATATTCGTGTAGGTGGGAATTCTTTTGCGGTTATTACGTTTATACGCCAAAACAGGAAGGTATGTTGCAAAAGGTGGCGTAGTACTTTTTATCATTTTAACTTGTATATATGTAAAAAACAAAAATGATATCACGTGCTACCACGGGACAACTTTTGGCAGCCTTTTGTGTTGAAAATTATTTAGAATAATTTTTGGACCTAAGACATTTTTCTAACTTCAAGTTCTGAGTATAAAAGAAAATATTTTTCTCCTTGGAGAAAGGAGTTTTTTTATAATTGCAAAAAGAAAATAATATCCAGTTTTGATTTATTTATTTTTTCTTTAAAACAAATTTTTATTAGATCAAAAATTAAATAAAATACAATTTATTTTATATAATAAAAATACAAGTAAGATTTTTGTTCAAAACCAAATACATAAACAAGTCAAACACACAAGCAAGCTTGCTTACAAACAGTATTATGTTGTAAAATTTTGAACTAGAGAAATATCTATCAGTGACCGCGTATGCAATGGCATCACAAGAGGGGTGTTGTGCTGGTTCGCATCCCAGGCGATCCATTATAATTTTTAGTAAGTTTTATAATTATCAGTCCCTCTGAATGCGTCCATGTTGTTGAGAAACTAATTTGTTCTAGAGCCATATACAAAAATATGTTTTCAAAAACAATATTTAAAGTGTCAACAACAATGTTTCAAGAAAGATCCATGATGGGTATAAAAGCAGTTGCAACTTGAAATCGCTAGTTCAGAATTAAGATTAAATTTATTATTAATTTTTAATTAATTATTAATTTGACATTTGTTCGACTATCATCGGTCTTAAAATTGGCAATTGTTCGCTTAATATCAAAGTTATAAATTAAACATTGTAGGATTAACAATCGGTTTAAAAGTAAAATTTGTTCAAGTAAAGTCAGTTGTACATTTTGGTATTAAAACGAGAAAGAGACTCAAATTAATTGTGGAAATAAACAAATAAAAATATTAAATTCAAATTCTTTTTTTTCAAATCCAATAATTTCAGGTTTGAAAAGTATAAAGATTTTGTTTTATTTAATTTCTTTTCTAAAGTGCGTGTTGTCCAATTGACATAGATTTAGTAAACCTTTACTAATATTTGCTTTTTTTGTGTATGTGTCGAGTATCGGAATCAGTGTAGGTTCTACAGAGCTCTTTTAGAAGGCTAAAGAGAGCCAAGATACTGCGACAAGTCACAAAACATTGGAATTTTTTACCTTTTTTCGGTTTGCGCCTATAACTCCTAGATGGTGCATCCTAGCGAAAACGTCACAGTATAATCAATTAAAGATCATTAAATTCCGCGTCGAATCATTGTTATCAAAATCATTGTTATAAAAGTGTTATCAAAAGTATAAATTTTTTGTTCCTTGCAACTCTGTTATAACCTATCTTTTAAACGGTGTGAGTTAGAGAAAATGCTTACTTAAATAAAATATTTATATATTAAAAACAAACAACATTTTTTTGAAACTTTTTTCCACGTTTTCCACACATCACATGCTTTTAGTGTAAATAACGGGAAGTAAATTTAAATGTGTCATTAATTTTGTATTTAAGCCATAAATATTGGATGCATGAAAAACAGTTTCAAATAAAACTTGTTTGTTTTACAAATATTTTGTGTAGTTAAAGATTTTCGCTATCTTACACCGTTCCAAAGTTAAATTATATCTCGCGTACACGGATGCATGAAACAAATTTTTATAGCATATGTAACTCTCAGCTAAATTCTGAAACGTTTGGTGAAAACCGCGTCAAATTCAATCCACGCGCTTTAACGTTATCACAACCCCACCACCAAAATTTCATGCCATACTTTCGATTCCCGTCATTAGATCACCATTATGGTACCATATACCCTTCAAGAGTATTAAATACGTCTGCAGAGTTTCTTGAAAACCGGTTAAGTAAAAATACGTAAAAAGTTGATTGCAAGATTTGAATCTGTACGACAACACCTGTACGTACTGTACGACCAACATTTGTCTGTAACGATCAACATTTCTTTTTCTCACGTCTGTAACGATCAACATTTTACCCACTGATTCGTTACATCACTAATAAAAATAGTAAACACTATAATAGTTAATATGCTATAGAATGCACTAGTTAATATGGAGTCAATATCATTGAAGTAAAATATCACCTTTGGTGAAGTTAAAAGCATTTGAATTTGTTGAAATTATTTGATAAATTATAAACTATTTTAATATTCTACTAATAATTTTATACACTTAAATTATTATTAATATTATTTTATTATTATTAATCTGCATATCTACACATGTAATTATTATTGTTTATTTCGTATAAGCCGAACCTGCCCAACTAAGAATTAGTTACACATTTTCATATTTGAAATCACGTTTTGTAAAAATCTCAAGAGTCTGTCGTGTATGTCGTGGTCTCATTTTGAAATCTGTTTTTTGCGAAGATCCTAGACACTTCATGAAACGTCGGCGTATTGTGTAAACATATAACGCGTAGGCGATTCGTGAAAAGCTCGCCATACTTCAACGGATATTGTCTAACATAATCTGCTTTATTTCATATTGTAGTCTCAAAATCCTTTTTTCATGAAGATCCTAGAAACTTCATGAAAAATTGGCGTATTGTTTTCATGTATAAAATTACACACAAAAACATATTCATTGTTCATTATAATGAATATTATGAAATTAGGCCAAATATTTTAGATATCACGATATCTGAAATCACGGAAACCCGACCAACTCGCAATATGACCGATGAAGTGAAAGATTGTAGTATGCTTTCTGTTTATGGACATTTCCCGTAACACAAAATGTCTTTTTCTCCTGGGCACTTTACGAAGCTTCGTCATTTAAACTACGGCAGATTATGTTGGACACAATCTGTCAAAATAAGATGGACATTTCACGAAGCGCGCAGGATCTACATGTAACTTTCCATGTACACACAATACGCCGACGTTTTATAAAATGCCCGGGATCTTCATGTAAAGACAGATTTCACAAAGAGACAACAACATATACATATTTATAAAGTGGAAATCTTCTTTGTCAATAAAGAAAACAGACGTTATTGGATCAGGTAAAAATGGCATACACCCTTGTCAAAATTGTCAAAACGGAACACTTACGGAATCACTTTAGTGTCCGTCCGTCTGTGCGTCTGTCAAAGACGAATTTCCTTAAAACTATTCGACGTAATAATTTGAAATTTACCACAGAAATAGAGTGTGATGACCCAATTATAGACGTAAAGTATAGTATACAAAATTGAGTTTTAATTCTGGGGGTTAATTTTAGAGAGTGTATTAGAATGTGGAAAAAAATTCTGCAAGGGAGTCAAATGAATGCTTATTGAAGCACGAATTTAACAATATATATAGGCTGTCTCATTTGAAACAATGCACCGAAATATTTCTTCAAGGAAGCGTCTTTGGAAATAATGACGAGGATAAAAAATGTTTTGAACGGAGGCGGCTAGTATTAGGTGATCTTGATTTTCACCTTGACCTTCAAGGTTAATTAGACGTCAACTTGTGTTTTTCAAATGGGAGCCCGTTTTTTTGACAGAATTTTTTTTACCCATTTTATAGTCATTTTAAAAATGGGTTTTCAAAGATTAGATTGCACTTCTTGTGAAAAATATACTCCTTAGAACAAACTTATCAAGAATAAAAAGTATTTATTTTTGATCAATGTTTTGGAATCGATCTCTTTGTTTTATTTAATCATTAATAGTTATTTGAAAAAACTTTTTAACAAAAAATATAACCGACAAAAAGCGAAAGAAACTGAAAAGTGAAAAATAAAAACTTTTTAAGAAAAATTAAACCTTCGAAAAAAGAAAGAAACTGAAAAGCAAAACAAAAAACAGAACCTTTTTAGTCTAATTAAGTCTAATTACACTAATGTATATACCTAAATAATTTTGAGCCGGCGCCAAACAAACAAAATATTACAAAATGTAATATTTTGTAATATTTACTTTTAACTGAAAATCAGATTCACCCTTCGCCAATTTCGATGGAGATTTTTTGGCGCCAACTCAAAATTATTTAGGTATTTACATTTGTGTAAGACCTAATTAGACTAAAAAGGTTCTGTTTTATTTTGTGCTTTTCAGTTCCTTTCTTTTTTCGAAGGTATAATTTTTGTTAAAAAGTTTTTATTTTTCACCTTTCAGTTCCTTTCTCTTTTCGTCGGTTCTATTTTTTATTAAAAAATTTTTATTTTTCGCATTTCAGTTATCGTCTTTCTTTTTTCGTACATTTCGTACGTTAATTCGTATGTTAAAGTATCATTAGAACTACATAAGTGTGCCAAGTTTCAACAAAATCGGACCACAGATGAAAATTCAGTGGAGGAACAATCAATTTTTCCATTTTTTCTACCCTTAGGAGCGAAATTATTTTTCAAATGTATATGGGACCAACTTTGAAGTATACCCTATCCAACAAAAAAATAATTATAAAAATCGGACTACTCTGTAAAAAGTTATGCGTGATCATACATAAAAAATTCGTTACGCAGGAGCTGCGTCAACTTAGCGAATTTCCTTAGAAAACATAAATTACTTTCTAGTGGTCATAATTTCAGTGTGATCAAAATGAAATATAATATCCGATATGACTTTAGTATTTGCAAAAATTAAATTTATTGATAGCCCAAAAAAAACGGTATAACGATTATAGTTTATAGTTACTATGGAAACGACAATCAAAATTTTTTACAATTAAATATTTTTTATGTATTCGTGTCAAACAAACACAAAATATTAAATATCTCTCTTAATATTAGAATAATCAAAAATATATAAGGAGTAAAGTTGTAGAAAATCAAGTTTGCTACTATTCATTACTTGATCATTTTTCTCAAACTCTAATGTGAACAGAGATATTTAGAATTTTAACTTTCAATCTTAATTGTAAATATTTCTGTAAATATTAGTGTAACAGAAAAATGATAAGAAACAAAATTACAGTAAAACTTACAGTACCTACAACTTAACTCCTGATAAATTTTTTTTTCTAATATGTGAATAATCTACTCTCATTACTCGGACAATTAAATTTTACATATAAAAATATTATAATTAAAATGTTCATACTAAATGAAATGAACAATAATTAAAGTAAATAATAATAATATATTTGCAATAAATACAATGTTTATATTATTTATAAACGGGGGGGGGGGGGGGGTGCAGCTCGATTATTTATTAATAATAAATGAGTGAGTATTTAATAATAATAATTAGAGTTTATTATTGCATGGGAATAGATGATGATTGATGCTAATGTGGTGGGTTTTAAATGTTTAATTTTATAAACATTTAAAATTTTATGTGACACAAATTTGTAATAATCAACAGTAAATTATGTGTTTGGCTGTCTTTTTTCATCCGTTTTGGTCCTTTACTGATGTATCAAATCATATTTCAATAAAATAAAGTACCTGTGCGACCGATCTCTGCTCAGAACAGATATGAAGCGTTCGGCTTTTATTTGTTAACCCAAAATTTATATATTGGATTCCAAAATGCTTCAGTAAGTAGCTACTTTCTGTCGACTTTACACTACATTATTACACCAATGTCTTATAAGTTTCATACTATTTCATTAATTAGATCTACTGTTATATGCAGCACCGACATTTGCTTGGTTAAAACTCCTGATTACTGAGAACAACAGATACACGTTGCATTTGGCGTTGCCAGAATTGAAAGTATGTCTTCTTCAAGCATATTTTCTTCCTTCTGTTTGTCGCTTGGTGGAATATTTTGGTATCTACTATGGGGGTGGGGGGAGGGGTTCAATAAGTACTCAGAATGGCGCTAATAAACAATTAGAGTTAGATGTGTAGATGTTACAGTATGGCTAGAAAATAAAGATGCGGTTTTAGATAACCGGTTGACGTTCACAAATCGCAATTATTATAAAGCCGTAACTAGTTAGGCTGTCCAGTCAAAGCTGGCTTCCCTGACCAAAAAATGAAGAAAATACTTAAATAAGAAAATTGTTTTAGAACTTTACAGGCGAACAAAAATTATGGTAAACAGCTGACTCAGAATTATGTTGTTACTCAATTGGATTTATACGGAAGACTTTTTTATTCAAAGCAGAGAATTATTTCAACTGACTCAACAACTTGAAGAGTGTGTCCTTAGAGCTGTAGGAAAAGTGCAGAAATTCGTAAAACAGAATTACAAACTGTAGGATGTAATCCATGTGGCCGAGCGGTATAAGGCGTATGTCTGAGGCATTATGTCTGGTTGGAACTGGGAGTTTATGGGTTCGAATCCCGACATCGGCAGTTTGCCAAATATTAAGAAAAAAAAGGGGTAAACTGTCGGCGTATGGACAAGAACGAAGTTTCCTTCACGAACTCCAGATGAATATCGGCATAGTTCCTATCAGAGTCGGCTGAAGCCGCATATCATACCGATTCCTACACACAAAAATTCCATCCACTCCACTCACATCCGCACATCCTTAGACATCACAATGGACCTTATAGTCGAAATGTAGCCCGTCCAGGGAAGCGACTACAATCTATCTATCTATCTAGCTACGAAGCTACTAAAAAAGTTAAAGTTGAAATGGTAAGATCGAATTAATTTTGCTATAAGAACGTCATCTGAATTCCACACTCTATTTCACGGCCAATTCTCCATAGCCTAAGCTCTTATAATTTTCCATAAATCTATTGAGAATACGTATTAAAGACATTTAACTGTATTAATTTAATTGCTACGATTAAATAAATGTTTCGTAAATTATTCGTGTAATGAATGGCTCTATGTGATGATTCATTTTTGCATATTTTTATTTCCATATTTATTACAAAAAATTTTTATTGCATATTGCAATTCTTATTGCATATAATTATTATAAACGGGCCATAAGTTCTGTGTGTAATTTTATCTTTAGCCTTTCTCTCTCTCAAATGATAAAATTTTGTATTGATAATATTTTTATTAATTCAGAAAAAAATCGATTCTTTTTTAAAGAATAACAAACAGTTTAATAATCAAAAAGATGTACTGAATACCATTTTAAAATAAATAAAAATCTTTACGCAGGAGCTGCGTCAAAGTAATGAATTTCCTTAGAAGAAATACGTCACTTCTATTTCGGAAAGAGATCTTATTTAACTTTTATCTTATTAATGTTATGGTGACGTATGACCGCTAAAGTGTCTATAGACTTATATATGTGTTTGAATACTCTCAAGCGGTCACAATTTTAGTTTTAGTAATGATATTTCGTTTCGGTTATATTTTTCGTATTTTAAAGTTCAAGTTTGATAATGTGTAGAATTGGTTCGAGAAAAAAAAATTTCTTATCTTTATCTTTCTTATTATTAGAAAAATCGAAAAATGTATAAATAGTAAAGTTGAAGAAAATCAACTTTATTGCAATTCATTGCCTGAACGTTTTTTTCTAAAACTCTAATATATACAGAGATATTTAGGATTTTATATTTCAAACTTAAATCGTAAATATATCTATAAATTTTAGAGTAATAGTAAAAATGATAGAAACCAAATTGTAGTAAATTTTCTATAACTTTACTTCTTTTACAGTTTTGGATTTTTCCAATATTAAGAGAGATATACCAAATTTTGTATTATACCTTCCCTCTAAACCTCCCTTTGTCAAATCACAAAAGCACCTCACACAAGGGCGTATGTAAGGTGGGATAACTGGGACACTTGCCCCATCCTAGCTGATGCGTAATTTTTTTTTTTGGTAAAAAATTAACTATTAACACTCTTTTTTGGTTTCTTTGACCGGCTATTATTATGATTTACTATCGACTTTATAAGTAATTTTCTCCTGGTTTTTTTAAATTTTACATTTTTGTTTCGATCAATCGATTATCATAGTGTCAGAAACTACTAATTCACACTTATACTAACGATATTATAATATGTATTTACATTTTTTTAAAGAATTTAATTCTGAACGGATAATATTATTATGTTATTGTACCTGACGGCTTCGTACGTAGCCACCCTTTCTTCTGTTTATGGTTGAAGCTTGAATTATCCCAGACCCTAAGATTGGTATACACACTTGATTTATATTATTGGCAATGTTGGCAATCCTACATGAATAAAGTGGTAAACAAATGATTAAATCTGATTTTTTGCTTACCCCTAAATAAAATCCTTGCGCTATGCCCTTGACCTCACATACCAAGTTTCATTCCGATCGGATTATAACTGTGATCGCTAGAGTAGATACGAACACACACTTGGTAAAGATCGATGGACATAATGAAGAAATTGTAGACAATAGCACCAATAACCAATAGCTCTATTTCCTTATGGAGGTATTCGCTAAAAATTGTCAATGATAAAATTACCCGAGCGATTGCGCCTCTATTTACTGCACTAGGTATCGTATTTGTCCAGTAAGTAAAACTGTTGAATGGTGGGTTATTTAAAATCCAACAATATTGAATTATGCTTGAATGTGGGTGGACTTTTTAACAAAAGATCTTAATTTTAACAATAATATCGCATTATAAATCAAATTCTAGTTAATTCAATTGTTAAGTAAATATTGCTTAAGTCATATATATCATGTACGTCTTATCATAAAGAAATATGGCTTTAAAATTTAAGAAAAAGTCATGTATTTTTATTGAAATTAAAAAATAAAAATAACTTACGTCATATTTCTACGAACTTGTGCTTAGCTCATTTAAATACTTATAAAAACAAATTCTAAATATTTATTAGTTTTTTTTTAATAGATTTGCTGTGACCAAATTTGATAGCTATAATGATTCATTCAAAATAAAAACCAAAAAAATTTATTAATTCCATTTATTAATCCCATGGTTGGACTATGGACCACAAAAGTAGCGTTCTAAAGTTTTATAGTTGATTTGGGCCTTCATTATTCGGTCGTTGGGAAAATGTTTTGAATAAAACATTTTAATATATTTATAATGTACAACTTTTATCCGAAGCTTTTTTAGAAAACCGAATAAATAATGCACAAACTAATTATACAAATTTTGTGAAAAGAACGCTACCTTTGTGGTTCATAGTACCATGATGGATGTTGATGGTAAAATATCATTTCTGAGAATAGCGTACTTAAAACGTGCGATCACTCTTATTAATACGAAATATTTATGATTATTATGAAACTGTAAATAATAGCTAGTGGTAAGCTTGTAAATTACATTTGGGTTTATTATTGTAATAAGATAATATACCTTTGTAATGGAGCAGAAAGAACGTTTTAACCCCTCTTCTTTGGTTGTAATATTATAGAAGGGGTTTTTGTTTCAAACGATATAGAAATCGGCAATCCCTTTTTTTTTTTAATCCACCGTTTTTCTCAAAAGATTATTGATTACCGATTTCGATAAAAGTTTATAGGCAGTTATTATTTATTTAGTGTTGAAATAATTGGGTTTAAAAATAGTCAGATCAGGTTTCCAAAAGAGATTGGATCATTTAGACCTTATACTGTAGCAAAGTAAAAGTTTTTTTTTTTGAAATTCGGACCGAGAAAAATGAGTGCTTACTATTTTTTTAATTTCTACCGTTTTTCTCATAAAATATCAATCCGGGTTACATATGAAAAATTTGTTAGGTCAGCTTAAGGTTAGAGTCTAGATAATCTAAATGAGGTGGCAAAAATTTGTGATTAAAATTTGCCATTCGAGTCATTTTGTATTTCAGTGTTTGGTTAAAATAATAGAGTCTTGTGTAAGCCATTTGGAGCGTTTTTTTGGAGTTAGATCAGCTAAATACTAACATCTCAACTTTTATTATATACTCTTTTTTTAAATAATATTTCATATTAGAAAAATGTATATAAACTGACGTCACTATCTGTTCTGTTAATAACTTTTGTGTATTATAAAGCCTAATTTAGATAGAATACTGAACTAGTCAAGGAACTAACTTATACTTCATCGCGCGTCTAATATTAATAAATTGTAACAAAACTGAAAAAAAGAATACGAATACTTATTTTTAAATAAGATTTCAAAATTTAGTACTAATCAAAATTTTCCATGATCGATATATTTACGCGTACCATAAAATTAATCATTAAATTGTAACAAAAATAAGATTGCAGAGTACCTTGTCTAGTTGAAGCGTATGATGCATGTGTGCAGTAGCGGATTAACACATTTGCCGCCAGTAGGCTATTCAAATTTTGCCGCCCCTATTGACCTCTACAATGTGTCAGTTCCTAGATTATTTGTATAGTCCAACAATTTAGTTGAGATTGTACAAGAAATAGTTTTTGGGTATATTTCTGAGCTAATAAAAGCTGAATCATATACTACTAATAAAGCGGGGTAAGGTATGTCTAATACTACTTACACAATTAATGTACATTTGGTAAACGTAATTAAATAATTTTTATTGCGCTTACTTGCGGTTAAAAAACAATATATTCAATTATTTGGTGACAATCCGGCTGACTGATGATGACGATGAAATTCAATTAAGTTATGAAAGTTTAACAATGCCTCTGCGCGATTTTCTATTCGCAAAATTATCAATTACATCGTCGTATGAAATCTTGTTCATTAGTTCTGACTCTATGCACAAAAGAGCTAAGGCTATTCTTGGCTTAAGGTAGATCTTAGATAATTTTTCACCCGTTTAAAGCAAGAACAACTTCTTTCACCCGAACAATGTCGCTGGTGTATATAGAGCCATGCAAACTACTATATCCAAATTTGGATAAATGGTTTGCAAATTCTGTTTTTGCAGGAACGAAGATAGACTTTCCAATGACCCAGAATCTGATTTATCAAAATTCTTTCAGAAGAAAGGTGGCATTGAAAATGTATGCATTCTAGAACTAAGTCAGTCTCTAAATCATTAGGATACATTTCTTACAAGAAAAGGGCTTTTTCCGTAAGAGTTGATGATGACAATTCACTCATTTTGATCAAAAATGAAAACTTTTCACTGAACCTGTTGTAGGCCTCCTGCCGTTTTTCTAATTCGGATACGAGTCTATCAATTAGGACGAGAAATGTGTTAACCCTGAAAGTATCACTCGCAGTCATTTTTCCTTTTCCGTTGTATTTTTCCCATGTCTCTTGTATGCTGCTTTAACCGTTTAATTTCATCGCCTCATTTCATTCTCGTTCAGCTACGAAAAACTTGCAAAGAGATTCGTAAAGATCGACAGTGATCAAATCTATGGTAGAAGCCTGGTCATGTCACTCGTTCCCGCGCCGCAACCAAACATGACTATATAAATATGAATCTTTTTAATTTTTGTAAGAAAAACAAATGTTGGTTCCAAATTTGTCGCCCCTAAAATCTGCCGCCTTAGGCTCCAGCCTACTCAGCCTGTTGGAAAATCCGCCACTGCATGTGTGATAAGAATGTGTATTAGTGTAGGAGTGGCTGTCACACGTGTTTCCACTATACACATAAAGTTTTAGCACCTTGGCTAGTTTTGGCGGCGCTGACTATCATTAAGTTGGAGCGGTAATTTCACGTTTAGAACCATAAGCATAATCTTTCCAGTTCATATAGATGTCAGTGATCGAAATATATCTAGAGCACGGTAGTGCGCAAGGCCGAGTTTAAGGGTAATTACATTACTCCAATAATCAAACAAAAATACTGTTTGTAGATTTAAGGTTGGGTTTCAAGGTTTTACTTGAATTTGTTGAATTTTACAATAATTTTATAGCTTAAGTATTGAAAATAGAGATAGTATTGAAAAACGTAAAAATTTATCCATAATTTCATGATCTACACCTTGTGCCTGAAAAAATTTTCTGTACATTATTAATTGTCTTTTTGTAAGCTACCGTCTAATTATATCCATCGTTAGTGTTGTAGCATTTATCGGTTTACTGCATATAAATGGTTGTATGCAATAAAATCCGATGTAGCAAATAGAGGCGCAGATGTTAATTGTGGAAGGTAGTTTTCGTGGATATGGATAGTGTAGATCAACACCTTTAAAAATATCATTACTTCAACACGTTAAGTATTCAAAGTGTACGCGCGCTTTGACTCAAACGTATAGACTCTGGTGGTATGATCGTGAACTATTATATTGAATTGGTTGTTGATCGAATTATCACATACGGTATTGACGAGAATGGAGAGTAATGTGTTTTATTTTATTTGAGGTGATATTAAAGGAGGTAAGTGTGTCGATATAACAATAATATATTATATTCCTTTATTTTTCATTTATTTCATTCACAGTATGTTAACAAATAAAACAAACTACTATAATAATTTTTGGTTAGTAAAGTGACATTTAATAATTGTTGGATAAAGGTGCGTTCGCACTAACTGCAGTTTTATTATAATCAATGTCACCCTACAGAACTCGTAATATAAGGTAATGGTAAGACAATGTAAATGATTAACAAATAGTCGGGTAAAACTATAGTATCCGTGAATAATATAAATTAGTAGAACAATAGCTACCCGACAATACTAATGACCACGTTTAACATTTTTTTTAAATTTATTTATCAATTAATAAATTATACAATTCTTGAATAACGATGAACCTGATCGACACTTAATACAGGGGGTAGATTGTGGTAATCGTACTATCTCACTCGCCGGATGCGTGGGGAGAACTGGGGTCTAGCCCGTTCGTGGCGCGCATTCGGTGAGTATTTGGAGATCGCACCACTTGCCTACGCTAGGGGTAATGGACTCCCTCTAGGGACTGTCTGGTACCTAGCGTCGCGGGATAATCCGTGGTACTGCGATCGTGATTAACACCAAAAAACAATCGGCGTGTGGTCGATCAAATTCCCGATCATTCATATAAATTGTACTGATTAAGTGTTGTAATATTATTTTTAATTTTTAGGGTAAATCTCCAACCCAATACCAATCACGACAATAGAACGTGCAGAGATGAGGACATATGAATTTAAATGAAACAAATTAGACAAACCTTGATGGGGCCACCATTCGTCGCTGAAACTGCTAATGGATGAATCACGACAATCCAAGGTATTAATCCCAACAACTCAGGTATGACATGAAATGTTCTAGTCCACGTGGTGCTGGCGTATTTTGGCGTTGATATGTATCAAATTTTCGGTAAATATTTGATCGTCCGGTATATTTGATGGATGAACAATTGATTTACTTTATATCGGCTATATTTATTGATTATGTGCAATTCGCGATATAATTCGATAATTCCATGTAATCATCAATCATGAATAATTCCATATAGTATATTGCTTTCTCGGTACCGATACGTTTTTCAATTTTATTTTATTTTAAGAAACAATCGAATTCGATCACTAATAATAATCGCTCCGTCTTGATACGAGATCAGAAGCTTAATAATTTCATTCCTGTTTTTGTGTCGCCCGTACAGAAAATTACATGTCACCCCCTGTCTATAGCTCAAGCTATGTTGTAACATTCTTATTTTATTGTTGTTGCAGGAGTGGGTGTTTACACGGTAGCGTGTACCAATGGATTGTACGTGACTCGATCCATATACAGTTTTAACTTCTTTTTTTTTTGTCCCTTTTTATTTATTTTTTTATTCTTATTTTAACATAGTTCATAGGTTTTTTAATATTAGTTTTTAGATTTTTAAACTAGTTTTTAAGTTTTATAGACTTGCTTTTATTTTAATTGTTTCACCTCTCTCTCTCTCTCTATATATCTATCTATTCTATTGCCTTTTTGTTTTTTAATTTGAACTTGAATCAATGAAATCTGGCCCCAACAATCAGTTTATAATTTACAATTATTGAATTGTCCAGAGTAGTTCAATGGACCATTAATAAATGGTTCAGTGTGGTTGTCTTTCGGTTATATTATACCAAAGGAAGTGACTATCGTTTACTTTATTTGACATTTAAATAATAGTTCTGAACATTTATAACATTCTTTGGCATCAAATGCTTGATATGAAAAATCAGAATCATCTAGAATGGGAATTGAAGCCACAATGTCTGACATTCTAGACCAATGTTCTACCGCTGAGCTACCTTAGATGTTATGGTAGTGAAATGCATATGATATTTTAATATCTTTGATGTCGATGCATTATTAATTTGTTTTAAGGTCGTGGGTTGGATTTCCACTCTTGATGCGTATGATTTTTCATATCAAGTATTTCATGACAAAGAATGTTATCAATGTTCAAACATATTACTTAAACGATAAATTAAGTAAACGCTAGTCACTTCTGTTGGTATAATATAACCACTAAGTTACAATGAAAAATTAATAAATATTCAAATAGTAAAATAAACAATAAATTAATTATACATCGACTTCAAAGATAGGGAAAGATCATGTGAATTCCAGTACCATGACATCTCAGTTAGCTCAGAGGTAGATGTGTATGATTTTTCATATCAAGCATTTGATGTCAAAGAATATTTTCTGTACCTTTTGTTATATTTTATCTCCCTTCCCCGGATCATCAACGATCCCATACTTAATAATATCATCTTATGATCAAAATTCAGTTACCTACCATTTAATCGACTGTTATGGGTTTTAATCATTATCGTGATAATGTAAATTAGGCTTTATTCACTAAAAATACCAGTGAATGAATACACGGGTAAGGTAAGGCTGGTAAGCTGGTAAGGTAAGGTAAGATAACAACTGATAAAGTAAAGTAATATTATATACATAAATATCTATTATGTTACCACAAAATTCTATTTACCATATTTCCATGTGTTTTTCAACAAACAAAAATTTGATGTCATTTATATGAGTGAGAGAATATTATACACTTATTTATAATTATCTCTTTCATTTAAGTGTATAAAAAATACTTTATACTAATAGTATTTAAATATTTGTTTTTATACCCAGTATATATATTGTAAATATACAAGGTATATTAAGTTTAGTTTAGTCACGATTTTGTAACGCTTGAAAATATTGATCGCAGAAAAAGAATTTTGTTGTAGGGTTCATAAAATGACCTAATTAGTCCATTTCCACATGTCCGTCCGTCTGTCCGTGATACACAAGCTGAAATTTTTTTTGTGTGTTCTAGAGCAAAAAAGTAAGGTCAGGTTCGTTAACGGGCAAAATCGGACCATTTTTGGGCAAAATAGGTAAAACTGCCTATCTTTGAAACCGTAAGAGATATAACAAAAATTAACAAAAATCTTCTTTTTAAAATGCACAACTTTCGGTTGAAAAATTTTACCATAAACTCAGTATATACTGGGTATTCAAACAATTAACTCAGTTAGTTGTTACATTATTGTTTGTTTTTTTTAAACAATTAATTACGAAAGATCGGATTTCATTCTCAGATTCAGTTAGTAAGATTATATTTAATACGTCACGTTAACGACAAATAATCCGAATTATTGAAGATAAATAATTTTAAATTGTATTAAAATTACTCATCATAGGTTAGTTGACACTTGGCAAACGGGGCCTTATATTGTTTGAAATGCGCTAATTAATTGCCAAAAATTGAATATACATTGTATACAGTCGTTTAAGTGTCCAAAAAATCATTTTTATATTTAGATTTCGGTACCAGCCCGAGTGATCAAGCTGGTAAGGGCGTTTTTCTCGGACTGGGAAGTTGCTGGTTCGATTCCCAACTGTAGCAGTTTGTCAATTAAATTAATTTAAACAAAAATTAATTGACTAAACTGTCGGCATATGGACAAAGAACAAAAGAAATTGGCTATGCTGTTTCCTGCAGTATCCTTTCAGAAACTCCAGATGAATATCGGCATAGTTCCTATCAAAGTCGGCTGCAATCGCACAACCTACCAGTCCCTAGTCTATACACAAATTCCTTGTCCTTTAAGAGTCGGTAAAAAAGGCCCCAAAAACATGAAAGAAGCAATACTTCACACGTTTACCAAACACCTACATATCCTAAAAAATAATTAGGTTTACAATAAGAAGAGAATTTATTAGATTTTAATCTACCAGTGTATGCAATTTGTAAAAGAATCCAATGAATAAATTCTTGAATCCCAATCATTCTTTAGACCTTCAGGAACATTCACCAGCACTAACCCCTGCATTACTTCGAAAAATTTTTTCCTAATTTTCTCATTTTTCGAGGTAATGCAGGGGGTTAGTGCTGATGAATGTTCCTGAAGGTCTAAGGAATACAGAAAAAAAAGAACTTTTAAAATCGGTGATGTTCCATCACTTTTCCAGATTGTACAGTCTTTTCCGGCTTATTTACTGGACTAGTTATTCTATTACGGTTAATGGGTACAATTAAAACGGTTGATAGTGAATATTTCAAAATGGCGGTTGAAAGTTGAATCGAACGTAGACGAGAGTGTACTGAACGTGCTCGCACTCGCCACTCGCTTCTTTTGACTTGTGAATACATTCTCACGCTCGTTATGCTTCGCCGACAGTGTACTGCCGGCATAATAAAAACAAAAATCTTAAAATCCAATCTCTACTCAGAAAACAGAAATTGCAATTTTATTTTTTTGGTACCAAAATAGTAAGTAATATTTTATTGAATTCTTTCTCTAAGAACATTATAATGCAAAACAAGGATAAAAACTATATTTTTAATGGCATTCTTTTTCGACTACACCTAAATTTACTCTACCTGGATGAGAGAGTATGTCGAATAGTTTTTTGGTTTTGTTTTGTTTGCATATTTCTATGAATAACATAAACACCAAAAGCACTTGTATATTAAAGGTCCTTTCATCTATATTATTATATTCTATATCTACTACACGAATTATATGATGTATACAATAATAATCATTAACATTGTAAATACATGTACATACATGAATGAACGAGCCTTTATTGTCATATATAAATTGTTGTGGTCTAAACTCTAAAGTCTAAACAATTAAAAAATTCTTCGAATACAGGTTTTTAAGGTGTTGTAGGTCTATCATCAGAGTCAGTCATCACATATGTTAAAAGGTCTTATGATTATGTCATGGGAAAATTTTGTTCATTGTGAACTTTTAAACTATTTAAAGGATGTTGGATCGGTACAGTTATGTTCAGAAAAATAATCTAACATAAAAGTTATATATTTTAGTTAATTTGCCAAAGTATTCAATTATTTGCTATAGGTGTTGGTTATATATAGTGTCAACAAATGTTCTAGGAATAGGAGCAAAATTTGAAAATATAATATTCTTCTAGAGTTCATATGTCGATTTTCCGCGCTAAAGCGGTAAGTTCTTTACGTCGGGGCAACAACTACTAGCCACATTGATTATCCTAAACACAGAATCGCATCTAATCAATAATAAGGAGGTTAGCAGCTTTTACGAAGGATTTTTGGAAAATCTAGCTGAATTTCCTCCTCTTTAAAAAAAATGTTGATTGGCTAGCTTCAGGCATAATGTGGAAATTTTTACATAAAAATGTACGTCTTTGAAAATAAAAACTCTTTCCTATTTGATAATTATGAATATTTGTTTCGTTGGTTGACCTAATGGTATCATCTATCCCGATCCTAAGTGAGTGGCGGGCCCTTGGTCCTAATGTCACCCGGATCTCTTAGGCCCAGTCCGGCGCTGGTTATATACTCCTTGTGAAACAGTCATCTAGATGGGTATTGCTCGCAAAATCAGCGTTCGTGTTTTAAAATTTTATAATTGAGTGGTGCCTTATTCATTTGGTTTTCGAAAAAATGCTTCGAATAAAAGTTATTCATTATAAATATACTTACAACTTTGATTCGAAACATTTTCCCAAAAACGGAATGATAATAGCACAGATCAAAATAACATTTTTTAAACTACTTTTGTGGCCTAAATATAAACCAAAAAAATCCGCCTAAATTAGCCATAAGTAATAGCACTGTAGTGAAAAGTCCAATGTGTCCCTTAAAACTCGGCCTTACGCACTACCGTGCTCTAGATTATTGGACAGACATATGGAATTTTCCGGCCAACCACGTTCCTAAACGTTATCGAAATTTATTTATAATATTTCTTTGAATTTAAAGAATTTTCGAAAGGTTAATTTGTTTTCTAATTCTACTACAAAGATTTATTTTTCTTATTTTAATAGTTTACCAAAAAATTTGGGAACTTGATTACTTTGAGGCAGCCCTCTCTATATCTAAAATTTTCTGTTTTATTACCAGACAACATTCTAATATGTTAATCAACTTTATACTGTCAACTCTAAAACTAACGTTCCTTTTTCTAATTTTCACAGTCGATTTGTGCCAAATCTATTTGATTTTTGGATGAATGTTTCGAAAAAAATTTGTTTTTTATAAAAATACTAATCACTTTTATTCAGAAAATTCTTTTCGAAAACCGAATGGGCTCGGCACAAATCTTCTGTAAAGTTTTTGAAAAAAGGAAACTCCTCTTTTGGAGTGGATAGTAAGTAGGTACATATAACTGAGCCATAACGTATTATATCGCTGCTAGTTACATATTTTGACCATAAATAGTTATTTGTCAAGACAATAAAAATTATGCTTGCCATAAAAACTATGAATATCCTGTGTCATTAAAAAAGATACGCTTATTACAAAGTAAAAGAAATATTAGAGTTATGCATTCTGCATATTAAACGATTGCATATTGTTTTTGTTAACCTTGGACGGAAACCTTTTAAGTAGCTGAAGGTTTGATTACATGATAAATTGATTCTTCATTTGTTAATAAATCATACTTTAATATTTACTATTAGTAACTATTCCACCGCTCTTATACTACAATTCGTTCACTGAAAGATCGTTTTCACTTTTGTCAAAGAATACAATATACATAGAAGCTCATTAGTACGATTTTTGTGTCACTAGAAATTATGAATTGTGAGCGTGACCGCTAGATGACAATAGCTGTTCGATCTCTGTATTTAGTGCCATTAGCAGCACAACCAACTGTATTCTTTGTGTATATTGTATCCGACCAAACACATAAATGTAAGAAAGGGCCGAGTTTTCGGGAAAATTTAAAATTTTATATAACGCGGCAAGTTATTTTTTCTGATGAGTTCAAATATTTTAAAACTTGCCGCGTTATATAAAATTTTAAAAACATACTAAGGGAAAATTTACGAAATAAATTTCAACCAAATTTTTTCTTACATTTAATCAATTTACCCCTCATTAATTTTTTTTAGTTAATAGTTTACCGAGCTACTTTGTAAATAGCTCGGCTCTTTAATGGGATATCATCACTTTTTAAAGAGCAACTATTATATGAAGTCTAGAGCTATTTACTTTGTAAATAGCTCGGTCCTTACTCTCATATCATCACTTTTCAAGAAGGAACTATTACATTAAGGATTTTCCCGAATACTTGGCCCTTTCTTGCATATATGTTTTTGGTCGGATACAATAGACACAAAAAATACAGTTGGTTGTGCTGCTAATGGCACTAAATACCGAAATCGAACAGCTATTGTCATCTAGCGGTCACGCTCACAATTCACAATTTCTAGTGACACAAAAATCGTACTTATGAGCTTCTATGTATATTGTATTCTTTGCTTTTGTCACCTACAAAATCATTGGATTTTCTCTGAAATGGCTACTGAGAACATTTTGATCGGTGCTTATTCAAAACCGAAAATTATCTTGTATGCTATAGAGTTTGTTCGATCTTGGAAGCTACACCTAGTTTTTTCACAAAAAACTGGAAAAGCTAACAAAAACCATATATAATTGCCTATTTGCACAGTTGTCGAGACTAGTGACAATGTGGCAAAAATGCAAAATTATTCGGGATAGATTTATATAATTTTAAGTATTAGATTTATATAACGGTTTTAGTCTCAGCTGCAGTTTGCCATGTAGTTAAAAGATGGATTTTATCAAAAAATTGAATATTTGTAAAATATATCTTATAAAACAAAGCTGAGACTTAATTCGTATAAGATTTTTCCGTGTGATAATTAACCTGTTCCGAATTATTGTGCATTTTTGCCACTTTCGTGTAGAAAATAATTGAGAATAATTTTTAGGACTTCAACATATAACTTTAAGTACAAAAATTACAAAGGAAAATATGTAAGACAAAATATTTTGGATGTTATTCGGTTTACACAGCGTTTTACCTTTCATCCCAAAAATATGAATACTTTCTGTGGGAGGGTAACAAAACGTAACGTCCTGAAAACATGACAGCTCTACAGCTATTATAGCCGAAAAAAACGAAACCGTTACGTAGAAACCTAGTAACTTAAATAGAACCCTTGAAGAATGCCTTATTAAAAACAAATCGGTACAACAATAAACGAATATACCAAAATAACAAAATTAACCGAGATTTTATAAATAACTCGAAATGCATTAAAATTTCCAAAAGAAATACAATAAATAAAAGTTTTTGAGCATAAAATATTCTAATTAAATTAAATACTGATATGAAAAAATTAACTCGTCAACCAGGAATCGAACCTCGGGCCTCTGGATAACTAGTTTAGTATGCTTCCGCTACACCAAAGACGATTGTGACGTGATAGCCAACTTTTTCATATTATTCTAATTTTTTTTTATTTATTTAGACAGTATTACTTCTGTAGAAGTGATTTATTTATTTAATATTTGTTTATTTGTGTATACTTTCGCGTCAACATAACAATGTTTGTCCAAATTCCGGTTACGTATGACAAACTGTAGAAGACTTTGGACATCGTTATGTTGACGTGAAAGTATACACAAATAAACAAATATTAAATAAAATATTCTATCAAAAATCATTGGAGCACCTTCCGATTCATCAACTGGTTTGCTTAGTACAACGCATCAAATTTACGTCCGAAATCTCTTAAAAAACAGGGTGATATTTATCGTTTTTGGCCCTCCGTTTCTTGATTTATTTTGGCACGTATAATACGCATTATTCGAGGCCTAAGGAAAAAAAGTGTGTGTATACTTATGTACGCAAGTAAAGACTTATTCTACTTTTTAAATAATTTATTAAATAAGGTCAACACTACTATTAAGACCCAAAAATTTAATAAAATGATATAGTAGTGAAAAACTACAATAGAAAAATTATATATTGTATCTAAAATCAATGATTCTACATTTTATCATAGTAGAACAGAACCAGCGTTACTTCTTTCGTTAAAAATAGAATTTGAAAGATTGGCATTATTACATCGATTATATTATTTACATTAGAATCAGAGCTGTGAAGTTTCTCAAGACCAGACCAGGTTTATTAATATGTACATTTAATATTACAAAGATTACGTACCCATAAAAATGATATCAATGATAATGTGGCTCGTAATTCTAATATTCGTCTTTTATCAGACACTTGGAGTAGTAATGACGAAGACATTCTTGAACCTAATTTCAACTGTATAGTCAAATTTAAATGTTCTATTGTAAGAGCTTGGAAATAAAGCACTGAAAACAGCCTAACCATCGATTTTTGAGCAGTAAGATGGATCTTAATGCGGTATTCAGCATTCGATTCGTGAGAGCGTCCACAAACTTTGTGACCTAAATTGATCAATGCATTTTTCAAAATGAATTTTTGCATAAAAAATATTCATTTTAGAAGTGCATCTCGAAGACACAATAAATAAAAAATTTACAACTCGGTAAATATTGATGGAAATGAGTCCAGTTTTGCTACTCAGGGGTTTTTGGGGTCGCTGAACACGAATATCGTGACGGCAACGTCTCACAGGTTCCTGGTGCCCAGGGTGGACAGTATCAACGTCGTTTCCTGGAATTATCTTGAGTATTACATACTTTTTACCTGAATTTAATTATTTATTTAAATATTATAAGAAAGGTATAGATTCAAACAATGTTTTGAAAAATAATTTCTGAAAACTCCAAATATATTTATAATTATGTTAATATATTTTATTGTTTTAAAAAAAAATATGAATAACTTGCACTAAGAGGATTAAGATTAACAGTAAATCTTTTTCTAGGAGACGACGTTGATACTGTCCACCCTGGGTACCAGGTAGCTCGAAGACCGTTGCCGTCCAGCAACGGTCCAACCTTAGAAACCCTGGGGTAGCAAAACTGGACTCATTTCCATCAATATTTACCGAGTTGTAAATTTTTTATTTATTGTGTCTTCGAGATGCACTTCTAAAATGAATATATTTTATGTAAAAATAAATTTTTTTAAATGCATTGATCAATTTAGGTCACAAAGTTTGTGGACCCTCTCACGAATCGAATGCTGAAAACCTCATTAAAATCCATCTTACTACTCAAAAAATCGATAGTTCATTGCATTATTTCCTTGACTATTGTAGCTATTTTTCAAAATAATAACCATCATTCATCATTCTACAATGTATCATTCTACAATCATTATTTGGTCCGCAGAACTAAATTTAAAATTTTACGAAACAATTCCACCGTACTAACACAACAGACTGGCAACGTTGAACAAAATAAATGGTGCAAACTAACATACTTCCGCCCATGCACAAATAAAATCACTAGAGAATTAAGGGACCATAACCTAAAAACAGCGCTTGTTAGTAAAAATAAAATCAAACAGTTACTGGGCATCCCTAAGGATAAAATTAGTAATGAAAAACAATCGGGCATATATGCTGTCAGTCAAAACTGTTCGAAAATGTATGTTGGTCAAAGTCGTAGCCAAATCGGAATTCGAATCAAAGAACATCTGGCTCATGTGAAATTTGGGCGAATCAAAAAATCGTGTATAGTTGCGCACGTTATTGAGAACAACCACAAATTTGACAAATCGAATCTAAAACTACTGAAATCGGTACAAAACCCCACACAATTAAATGCATACGAAAGAATCTACATATACAAATTTAGAAAACAGATAATGAATTTAGACAATGGACCAATTCCAAATTCTGATTTAATAAAATTAAACCATTTTCAAAAAAATCTAATACCTGAATATCAAGGTTAGCTTCGATACCTTCACTTTAGTGACAAAAACAACGCCGCGTAGTCACCAAAGGATACCGTCAATAAATACGTGGAGCTCTTCACACACATAATCCGTTAGTCAGTCAACTTAAATAATCCTCAGGTCAGATCATACCCTCAGTCTAATCGTATAAAAGACAGAACTTTTTAATATCATTGTGAGACACGCACCAAATTAGCAACAAGCAACATAACTATGCCAGAGATAGTTACGATTAGCTAATTCATACTGATGATGACTACATTGTAGTCGAAATACATATTTATAAAATACAAACAAAAGTTCTAGAAATTGGGGCATAATTTGAAATGTAATTTCAAAAAACCTAGAGTTCTCTTTGATTATTTTAATAATCTTTATAAAATGATTGTCCACTGCAGAGTGTAGTCACACCGCTTATGTGTCAGACAGACTTCTGTCTATCTCGTTTAAGCAGATAAAGTATGTATATATAAAATTTTGTCTATATACTGTATGACACACATTTTGTACTGAATGTCTCCAAAACACTGTGCAATAGAGCAGCATAGAAATCAGTGTTACATTGTTTTATCACCGATTAGTTACATGCTGAAAATATACTGAAATCTCATAATGTACCAAAAGAAGTATAAATTCAAAAGAAGAATAACTAAATTTTCTACATTTAAAATTTTAAAATCGATATTCCAAATGTTTATTTTAACAAACATCCATAATTCTTTGTCTTGGAAAAAAATTGACGAAAACTATATAGATTTTAGTTTTAAGTATGAAATAATATTTTTCGTTTGATCGTGGTAAACATAATTTTTCATTGTGTAAAAAGTTATCTTTCGTTGCGTTTAAGAAGATTTATTTAAGTGTTTTTCATATAAAACTTTTCCGAATAAATATATTGGATGTATGAACAGACATTTTTGATTTAGTATATTTTGTAACTTTTTGAAAATTTATTGTTATGTATTATAAAGTAATTGTGACGAAAACGGTTATTTTTGCCACATAAAAATAATTGACATCAAAATACCTTAAATAAAATGTTAAATAACATTAAATTTTTAACATCCCAAAAAAAATTATTTGAAAAAAAAAATAAACAAAAAAATTAAGTTACCATTTTTGATGACTGTTTGTTTTTTACCTAAGTTCAAAATAATAAATTTATTACCAAAATTTATTGTTGACTACGACGACAACAAGAAGGCAACATCGATTTGTGAAGACAACAATAGAGGTGTAATGGACGGTAGATGGTATAGAATGCATTCATCAGCAACAAAATCAATAATTATCTTGAAACTAGAATCCATATAGCGATTCAGCAAGTAATCTCAAGCATTTGATTTTGTTGTCAGACGATTGTATTCGATTGTCAGATTTCATCTAAAGGGATTTATATGTATTTGTAACCCGACTTTAAGAAGGAGGATGGTTCTCAATTCGCCTGTATCTTGCTTTTTTTTTAATGTTTGTTACCTCAGAACTCCGTCATTTATGAACCGTTTTTAAATTTTTTGTTTTAAAGGGTTTGATTCCGATTGGTCCCATTGTCACCAAATCGCATTCTGATTCCAGGGGATCCCCTGGATATCGAGGAAAATCCTCATTTTATATGTGATCACCGATTTCTGCGAAAATTTTTGTTTTGTTTGAAAGGGTATACTCATTCATAATGGAAAAATAAGAAACTTTTTTTAAAAACCGACTTAAAAAATAAAAAATATTTTACAAAAAAAACCGACCCCAAAAAAAAAACAAAATGCATGCATTTTACAAAAAAAAAACAAAATGCATGTAAAAAAAACTGAAAATCTTTTATAAAAAAATGCACTAAAAATGAAAAAAAAAAAACGGATTAAAAAAAATGTGTATAAAAAAATGCGCTAAAAATTAGTAGGTCGTTTAGTAGGCAAGTCACAAAAAAGCGAGAAATAAAAACAATTTTGACAAAATGGAAACCCGACTTCAAAAATCAAATATTCTAAAACCAAAAATGCAATAAAAAGTAGAAAAATAATTGCATATTCTTGTGTCAAAGTTAGTTTACCTAAGCAAAAATTTTTAATATATATGTACAATTATTGTCCAAAAATAACAATAATTGTACATATATATTTAAAAAATTATATGTATATGTATTATATTAGTGTTGATCTTATTTCATATTATTTTACTAAATTATTTAAAAATGAGTATAACTTCTTACGTGCGTAGATAGCTACACACACACATTTTTTTTTTTATATACTTGAGATTAACATGTTTTGAGACTATTAAATTACTCAAAATTGAAAAATATATATTTTAGGAATCGCATGAACCCTCTGTGTCTTACTCAAATAAGTTCACAAACATTAATATTATTTTATTTTAATTTCATTTTATTTTGAATTCAGTCAATATTTTGGACAAACCAGGATGACAATTTAATTGGAAAAAATAGTTTGCAATCCAAAAATTAATTTCACAGAGTTATGGTTTTTTTGGAATTTGAGTAGAATTCGCAGTGATTCTATTCGAAATACTGAATGAAAGTTGCTAATCGCAAAAACTTGAACACGCTAATCCAGCGTTACGATAATGTCGTTTCTCTGTTAAAAGTAGAAACTTTCGACGATAATAAAGGAGAAATACTCACGAATTGTCATAAAGTTGGAGGCATGAAACAAGTGAAATTTCTGATTTCTATTCAAGGTGACGCTTCGAGCTTCTAAGTTTGAGACACAGAAAACCTGTTAATAAACTTTCTTTACTAGTAATTACTCTCACGAACTGTGCTGTGGACACTTCAGCAGACTTATATACCCAAAGCAAAAAGAAAATTTACTTATCTCCAAATTATTTGAGGATGACTGCAATAGTATTTTACTCCTCCTACAAATGTAAGGCTCATTGTAAGACAAAGCACAATCATTTATTTAAGCTCCGAAATACTGACTCGCGCTTGATTCTGACTATCGTTCCAAGTTAAAACAAAATAATTTTATTCCTGAATAATTACAAAGGATGAGGTGAACAAAAGTTTTGTCCTGAAATATATCTAAATAAATATTCGAGGAGTCTGATGACTCATTCCAAAGAACTAACATTACCCCAAATATTCTTTTGGCAAAAAAATTCTTTATTGGAAGTGTGTCCAATTTCAATATATTTAAAAGTTTTTTCGAGCAAACGACGATTCTATTGAAAAACACATCTTCGTAGCTTAGCATAGATAGCAAGTTATGTACAAATGTGAATACCGTCCAATATTTTTATGGTTCTAAGTGAGCTTTTCTGGGCACATTTTCTGGGAATAATCACTGAGTAAGTTAGTTTTCTGGATTATAATTTGAATCCGTTGTACTAAAAATTTTCTTTGCTCCTTTCTAAATGAACTTTTGCTAGATAAAATGCCAGAAATAATATTTTTTTTAAACTTACCTTGTTGTTTCACAATCTACACCTAACCGTGTCGTATTCTCAACAATAGCGGTCGTCTTAAACTTATTATCATCGGCCCCGATTAACACTTCCGTCCGGCCGTTTTGAAAAGGCGATGATGCTCTTTGCTCACTTAATGGTCGTTGAATATTATTATTATTATTATTTAAATTATTTGTCACCGTTGTCGTCGTCGTCGTCGTCGTATGATTGTTTTGTGTGATAACCCCACCACCAGGTCCGGTACTCGTCGCCCCAACAGATACTGACGTACTATTTTGTAGTTTGTTTTGTTGTAACGTTGGTCCTTTTAAACTTGTTGCAGGCGATTGTTGACTTGACTTGTTATGTGGTGTTGGTGGCGTATGTTGTTGTATGGATGTTTTTGGTGATTTTGGTGATTTGGTTACGTCAACTTTATCAATTAATTGTGAATGATGATGATTTTGTCGTAATTGCTGTTGTGAGGATGAGGAATTTACAATTGCAGGCACTACAATTTCATTTTTCACTGTTGTTGTCGTTGAGGAAGCGGATGTTATATTATTCACTAATGCAGATGATGCTGATGATGATGTCACGTGATTGCTAACCAATGGTTCGGTGTTTGGTAATGATGTCACATATATTGGGGAATTTTCAATGAAGCCATTTGTTTCCTGAGTACTGCGGGCAGATGTTGATGTTAGATTAGTTGATTGTTGATTTAGCTGAAAAACAATGAAAATTCTTGGTAAAAAAAGAATTTTTCTTTTATTAGAAGTGCATGGAGAAATAGGGAAAAGGGAAGTGGCTATGATACAACTTGGCCTTGAATCTGGGAGTTAGGAATTATGACCCTCATTCACAAGTAACGCATAATAAATCAATTTCAATTTATAGATAAGTTTCAAGTTGGGCCCAAACAACTAGGCGCTTTCGAACTGTTTCCCGATTATAGCTCCCACTTCTATGAAACTGCGACAATTGTATGACTCAATTGTAATTTGTTCATTTTCGTAGCATATCTTTGGTCAAGCTTATAAAACTGCTCAAAGCTCGCGGTTTGATAATTTTGGTTGCTATAGTTTAACACTCATCGCCGGTTATTTACGAGTATACTAGGTTGATAGACTCATTCATCGTCCTGATGTGGGAAATCGTGAATCACGAGGGGATTCGGGATTTGATGGTTCATTAAAACACGCACCTTGTTTCCTACATTTGCATGCGGTCAATGGATAATTGACCCGAATGTTTTATACATGGAATTATTTAGAATTTATATATCTTCGTGTGTGTTTGTTAGGGCTTTTAAATTCTTTATTAAATGTGAAAATATACCAAAGCTATAAGCTTTTCAAAAATGAATGATTGAAAGAAAAAAGAATCAAAAGTTCCTTGGATCCATATTTTTCCAATACATTAGGTGGTAAAGCATACTCCAGAAGATAATTTGATTCTTTGTGTGCATTTAGATTTTTTAATCTTATTATACTACAAGCCACCCACATTGAAGGTGTATTCGTTTTGGGTACTTACATGCTTTCAGCGCTCACGCTTATATGCGCAATTTATTGACCATCATTTTCAGTCCAGTTCATGTCTTCGTCAGTTGGCATGAATATTCAATATGTCGGATGAAAACAGTTTAACTGTTTTTCAAGCAATATAATGTTTAAATCAAACTAAAATGACCTAAACTAACAATTTGAAAAAATATTTCGGTAATGTAGGTTTTTTTCTAATGAGAATTTGTATGTTATGTGGTCAAGCGTGGATCCACCGTTGTGGGCACGTTGGGCATTCTCACAACCCTAATAGTGACTTGCGACGTCACACTTTCACGGTCTATTGAGGTCGATAAGCTTATTATATTATATCCAATGCCTTAATAAAATTTAAAAAGACAATGAATCGTGCGTGATTCGGAACGCACGTTATATCTGTATATATATATAACATATTATCTGTTTCTTTTTGGCACATGAATACTTGTATTGGAAAAAAGAGATGAATATTCGCTGGGTGCGCTTAGTCATCTACTAATTTAAAAGTACATAGTCCTCAATGGTACAGGAAAGATTATCCGGGCTAGCTCTCCTAAATATACACAAAGATGTGAACCTGGATATCGATGAAATTATCAACGTTTTCGCGAAAAAGAAACATAAGCTTGAATTTGTAATTTAAGTAAGCAAAAAAGTTGTAAAAATTTCATCAAAATCAGCAGTTGTCTTGAGTCTAAATGTGCCACTGTGATGTGCAAACAAACACACATTTACTTTTGTAATTTTCATGAGCGAACAAACTAACATTTTACAGGTTTATTAACCAGTGTTCGCCCCACGGCTTTGCCCACGTGGAACTATACACTGTACAAAATCTGGGTCAGGGTATCATATATTTTGTAAACATCTCCTTTGTAGGAATGCACTATATCGATCATGAGCGAGTTCATACTCCGACTCGTACTTGGCCGATTTTCGGGTGGCTGTTACCACAACCTTTTTATACAGATAAAAAAAATTAAACATTCAAAAGATGAAAAAATGCAATGCAATGCACTATAAACACAGACAACCAGTCCAAGTGGCCGAGCGGTCTTCGGCGTTATGCCTACTTGGAAACTGGGAGGCTATGGGTTCGAATCCGACATCGGTAGTTTGTGTATAATTAAAAAAAAAGGGGCCTATTCATTGACTAAACTGTCGGCGTATGGACAAGAACGAAGTAACCGGCTATGCTTAAGAAAGTTTTCTCCAGTTTCCTTCACGAACTCCAGATGAATATCGGCATAGTTCCTATCATAGTCGGCTGCAGCCGCATATCCTACCAATTCCTAGTCTATACACAAAACTTCCTTCCACTCCACTCACATCCTCACATCCTTAGGCATCACCATGAACCTTATGAAAGTGTAGCCCGCCCAGGGCAGCCTCTACAATCTATCTATATATAAACACACACACACTAAAAACAACGCTTGATGGCGCTAAATGCGTGTAAGCGCCAAAACGAATACACCCTGAAAGTTACCCTGCCAATATAAAGTTGGCCCGAGGAGAAAATTCTACGCATATGAAAAACAATTTCAATTCGAGCTAATTCCTTCATCTATTATTTGTATTACATAAATACGTATTTTGGAAACAAAATAATCATTACCAGCATACATTAGCTAAGACTATTTATTCTCCGCATTTAGGCTACTTTATTTACGCTACAAATTCTCTTCTAGAAAGTGCAAAAAAATTTCAAAAAAAATCAATCTGAATCAATTTTAAACTCTGAAAAATATAAAAAATTAACCACTCTACTACCCCCGGAATAAGCAAACATAAGCTTCAACTTGGGGAAATGTGCCACGGTCTTCCAAGCAGAAGTCACCATATTGGCTTGCGGCCGTGAGAACCTACGTAGAGGCTACATAAACCAAAACGTATGTATTCTGTCGGACAGTCAAGCTGCTTTAAAAGCCTTGTCTGGAACTGAAGTCACCTCAAGGGTAGTCAAGGATTGTCTGGAGGAACTTCTGAAACTGGCAAAACGGAACAATGTTAAATTGATCTGGGTGCCGGGTTACAGTGGTTTCGAAGGAAACGAAAAAGCGGATAAGATAATTAGCAAAGAAGGGAGTCGGAATGCCATTCATAGGCCCAGAGCCTATTTTAGGAATTCCTGGACTGCATGTAAACAAGTGATCAACGAGTGGTCAAATGCTAAACACCGTGATATCTGGGAAAAAGTAATCTCTCGATGCACTGAGGCTGAACAGGATGCAACTGCGGAGGGTTACCGGGTTCATTACCGGGCATTACCCCTTGCGGAAGTATCTGCACACAATGAGACTCCATAACGGCTCCATTATGTGCAGATTGTGTGGCGAGGAGGAAAAAACATCCAGCCACATAATCTTTGACTGCGAACCTCTGGGTTACAGCAGATACAGGAAATTCGGTGCATCTCACCCCGAATATATGAACCTTCGGGAGGACCTGATAAGCAAGCTTCAGGCTATTGCCAACATATGGGAGAAGCGAGTCTCGTCAGGCTGAGGTAGAAGGGGGAGCACAATGGACCATAGGGTCGAAGTGCAATAGTTTTTACCCCGATATTAATCAATCAATCAATCAACCCCCTGAATTATTTTTTATAAACGTATAAATAAACATATATAGGCAACTTGTACATCTTTAGTGTAAAAAACGTTACATATATTCCATAAAAAAAAAATTGTCTAGATATATCTTTAGCTAAAATAAAATAAAAAATTCATATTCAACAATTTATTAATACGAGTTTGGTGAACTCTCTCTCGTCTTTTCTCTGTGTTTACAGCTATCGTAAAGTAGTTAACAATATATTTTGTATTCAATAGTTATTTGTAAGTCCATCGTATTGATTTTTGTGTTAATATAGGGTAAAGCGCTTTTGTGTATAAACGTATACACACATACACATACACATTTCTTAGCCGTTACGAATACATATCTAGTATTTCTAGTGAGAAGGAGACGACATACACTCAAATATCCCTTGTCTCTGTGTTATATACGTTGTATATATGATACTTTAAACCATTTTGAAACACCTATGTTCAGTATTTGCAAATGTTCGTTCCATCAAAATCAATAAAATTACTTATATAGTCCAGACGAAATTTGTAAGTTCATAAAACATTGTAATACTAACTTTAATATGTATGGTGATTATTGTTAATCTGTATGGTGATTATATGTTCACCATTATAGTAAAATGATGAAAGGAAGCAAAAAAAAAACACCATTTTTTCATGATAACTCCCCTTTTATGCACTTCAGCGAAAAATGCGTATGGTCAAGTAGTATTAAATATATGGGTCAAACATTATTTTACACAAATTTTACCATAAATATTAAACTACGATACTATTACGATTACCATTATCTACGATAATATAATTCTCTATCCAAGCCAATGGAAGCCAACATCCCCATCACTGAATTTTATTTAGAAAACGGCAAGGTATTGGGAACTCTAGCACATGGATATCCTCTCTGGTAAGTAAATTATAAACTATATCGAGTAGCTCGATGTTTCCTGTCCCAACCCCCGTGATATACCCTTCGGCATACGAGTTTCACCACCCCCTGCCAGAGATCCCAATAAAAATACTAACAATTTTTCGGAAATCTAATTGATTGGGCTCAAGTAACTTGCCAAAAGTCTGAATAACATAATATTAATTTAGGTGTACATGTTTTCGTTCGAGTTGTTTTATCTTTAACCATTTTCAAAATAAAAATAAGGGATGGGGATGGGGCGAATAATGATGTATGTTAATTAACTCAAGACCACAATTTCACCTCAACAATATACAAATAAATTATTGAACACAATACATATATCCTTTCGTTTTAGAACAAAATGTGAAAAATCTATTTTATTTAGTAATCCATTTACATAGACCGTTCTTTTGAAGTCGAAAACATGTTTTACCAAAGATCGATATCGATCGCAAATTTATTACAACAATAAATTTTTCTGTAATGCATAGAAAACGAGTTATTCAAGAAAAACTTATTTATTTCTCTTATTTTAAATCATTTTTTTTAAGGATCCCATTTTTTTTTATCTTCTCAGAATTATAAACAATAATCTGCAAGCTGATGAAAGTTAAGATCATATTTTAGAGAAATAGCAAATTTCGCCTGGACTATTATAAATAACTTAACTAGTTACTCTAAAGAAACTGAATACAGACATTTTGCAATTTTTTTTGTTTAAAATTAAAAAGAAACATTTCGTAACCACGTTGTTTTGTTACTTAAATAAAAGAGCATGACGTATATTTTATGAATAGAAACTGCATGTGCAAATATTTTTATATAAATAAATAATAAAACAAGATAGATAGATACGTTATGTATATTAAAGTGGGATGAATAAAAATATTAAATTATGAAATTATAAGGTTATGTTAGTTTTTGTTTTTTTGTTTTAATAACAACACGATTGTCATTTGTTTATATGTGATGTCAAATTGACGACATTGAAAATATTTTTAAGGTTTTTTCTTTTTTGGTGTAAAATCATTCTATTTTATCTGATTTGTGAGGGGAATTTAGTAATGATTTTAAAACTAATTAGTTTGTTAAGGGGTACAATATCTTTGTTTGACATTAGTGAGATAGAAACGTTTATGTATGTTTAATATGAATGGTTAGAGTTGGAGCATTATATTTAGGGCGTACAAGGATTGTGATATGTTTATTTACCTGTTGTGACAGTTTATTTATATCCACTGGTTTGATACAAAATAGGGCTGATAATCGTTCTAAACGTTCGCGCGCTTGTTGTTCAACAGCTATCATGTACGTTTCGATATTTCCCGCACATAATCCTAATTCCAATGCTGAAACAAAAAGAAAAATTTATTTTAGATTACAAATAGAATTTTTGTATGCATCTATAAATGAAAATTATATTGACTATCAAATAGTGTTTTAATAAAATTTTATCAAATTCTCATAAAAATTTCGCTAAGAATTTCATATATTTGAGATTATGTATGCTAATTTTCTTTGCATAAATGTGACAAAAACTTAATTTGATAAGGAAATAAGCTAAATAACTTAGTATCGGACTTAGATTGCTTCATATAAAACTCTTCATTGCACAGAACATATTCAATCGAGGCGATAACTGTTGGTAGCATGGAAAAGGGAATTCTGGGAAGGGGGCTAAAATACATCTAATGTATACTATCTAGAGTCTAGACACTCTGAAGAAAAAATACAACTTTCACTTTGAAAGCCTTAAAGATTCAGCTCAGAAGTGAACACAGCATTAAGAGCAGTATCGGATACTCAATATGACCCATCATTGATTTAGCTTAAATATCAAGTAAATGCATTTTAAAATTGTATCTTCATGCTTAGTCCCATATTTCGAATCAATTTTGTATTCTCTGATCAGTCTTCGACGTCAGTTCAATTTACATCCATGTTCATTTTCATAAAATTTGCATATAATTGCGGATTCCCAAATTATATTTTATTGAAAGCGTAGTAGCTTCCAAAAAAATATAATGGCGTTATCGTTTTAGGTTGCTAAAATCGACCTTATTATATATTTGCAGATGCTAAACCTTCATTTTAACAGTTTTCTCAAATGGATACAGTGTTGAGAGTCAACTACCGATAGCACGCAGACTTAATAGGATCAAGACGAAAGACTTAATTGTATAGGATTTGACCTAAGTCTGAAAGTTTTAAGTTCGAAATTTTCTTCCTCTTATAATTTTGTTATAAAGTTAAAGTTATTAAGAATTTGGATTATACCTATAATAATAATTCATAAATTTTTGGCCTGTGCACTAAAAGAGCTCATTCAGATCTTAATTTTAATATGATTCATTTGACTGCTTATAGCTAAATAAATCATATTAAAATTCCTTAGAAATTTTTCCAAATCTTTAGTTTCAACGTGTTGTTTAATTAGTATGTTAAACCTTGTATAATTATAAATTTTTGGTGATAATCGCTAAGATTAAATCTAAAACAGTTAAAAAAAGTGGAAACATATTTTGCAGCCGAAGTAATTTTGATGTGAATAATTAATCATCTTCATCAAAAGACACAATCGTTAACAGTATGGAAAAAATATTTTGCAAAATGATGGTTAACTTATTACTTTGTCCTGTGTTAACATCCTAAGACAGTAAATGTCTTGGTTAGTATAAAAAAATTTTTAATGAAATATAATTGAAAATAGTTTTTAAATAAATAAAAATGCTTGCTTACAAAAAATTAGCAATACAGAAACATAATTCGCATATTATTTGAATACAATACAACATAGAAAATGTAAGATAAAGATAGATAAACATAACAAGATGGATTTGTGAGAAGAATCAGATATAAACATCTGAAAACAACTTTGAATAGTGTGAGCAGTGAGTCTTCAGCGCAGCAACTCGTCAATCTCCGGTGAAAGTCGAAGGAAGAGAAGTGAACATAACATACAATACAGCGAGCGGACCGACCGCTTGCATTGCTTGCAAGCGTTTTTTTCCGCTTAGTTTATTGATCAAAAACGTTTGTATTATAAAAAAAATTATTTATTTGTTTTAACTAAATATTAAATAAACAAAAATAATAAATTATTAAATTGTTATGTAAAATAAATAATGAGCTTATAAAAAATATTAGTTGTTAATTATTAATCTAAAAAGTAATTGTTTAACAAATTTTACAAAAATCACACAAAGCAATGTCGACTAATAACTTAGGTGTGTTTAGTGAAGAAATCAATGAACAGGTAAGTTTTTATTTAAGGTACTATATATGTAATAGTAGTTTAGTTTTATTACTATGCAAGGCTAACAATAGAAAGTACAGGACGCGCGCGCGTTCATCGTAAACCGCGAATATTTAAAAATATGTCAATCATTTTTGTTTTTAAATTTGATTTTAAATGTTTTTATTTTCGCTTTTTTGTAGTTAACAACGACCTCTACCGAACCAACAATAATAGTACAAAATGGTAATTTTACTCTGGGAAAAACACATTTGACTAATAATAGGTTATCCATAAGACCTATTATTTCTGAATCAACAAGTGACACCTCAACTACTGCTGCTGCCCATTTACAAAATATAAGCGTAATTAACTACCTTTTGTTTTCTTTTTTTTGACATAAAACATAACCTCATCTTTTTTTGTATCTTTAGGATGACGATGAAATAACACGTTTACGTAACAGTCAATTTATATGGACTAGTCCAATGGTATATGCATTAATTGAAGAATATAGAAAATTAATAGTACAATTTCGTGATCCAAAAGCACGCCAAAAAGATTTATGGATTAAAGTGGCGGAAGGTATGCAAATGAAAGGTTATCATGTCGATTACCAAATGTGTGATCGTAAATGGCGTAATTTAAAGCAAACATTTAAAAGTATCTACTACGATAAACGAAAAAAACGACAACGAACTTGGGAATTTTATGAGATATTACAAATAATATTTACACCAGATACACGTGGACGGATTTTACGTAAATCACGTATGGTTCTACCGATACCGAGTGATGATGAAATGGATGACGATCCTTTATCAACTGCCATACGTTTACCCCAACCCAAAAAGAAACGGTCACGTCACGATGACGTCACATACACAGAAAATTTACCATTGTATATAGAAGAAACTTATCCAAAGCCAATTGATATACATGATACCTCATTCTCATGGTACGATACCAGTCAAGATACATCGGAAAAAGATGATGAAGACTCTGAAAACGTTGAAGAGAAAGCTGAAGAATTTATATTTGAAGAAACTGAAATCGAGTATAAAGAAGTGGAAGGTCCAGCATGGTTTCGTACAGCTATGGAAAATTTACGGGCTGATCAAAGAGCACGTGTATTGGAGGCACGTCGTATGCATCGGGAGTTATTAGAGGCAGAAAAACGTAAATGTGATTTGTTGGAAGCTCTCTTGAAGGTTTTACAACCACCTCAGGGTTAAATGTTTTTTGTTTTGTTTTTTTGTATAATTTTTGTACCAATGTCTCTCTTTAATGTTAAAATATCCCTCACTTTAATTTGTTGTAATATTTCAAAAATGTAATTTTATATACATTATTTAAGCTTTTACATAATGAAAAAAAAAACACAAAAAATATTATTATTATATTTAGAAATTTGAAATTATCATATTTAATAAAAAATAAATGGCGGCAAATACAAATTATTAATATTGAACAAAAATGAAAATTATTATTATTAATGTATATAATTTATTGTTAACAAATAAAAATTCGAAAAATCTCTTGTTTAATCTCGTTTTATCATTTATTTCTTTTTGGGATTCTGTAATCGAAATCTTAAACATGACTTTTTAAAATTGAATAAGTTTGAGCGACCAATTTAGTTTCAAAGACGTTCATTCTGGAATTGATAATAATTTTAAAATGTATTGCAACTGAATTGAATTACAAAAATTAAGCCCAGTACATCACATTTCTTAAGATACTAAAAACGAAACGAAAGTTTTCTATGATAAGAATCCATTTAGAATTTTTCTTAAATATGGTACATTTTTGGAGGTTTGGAAATCGAAAATAAATTTGTCTAATATCTAGTAAATGTCAAGTAAAAAAAGTCATTAAAATACAAAATAGTATCGAAATGTATAGTCGATAGCAAAAGTGGCGTTATTTTTTCATAATTGCATAGTTGATTTGCGTTGAATTCATTCAGTTTTCGTAAAAAAGATTAGACAAAAAGTTAGTAAATTTATGGGAAAAAATTTTTAATCTACATTTTTTCGAGAACAAAATGGATTTGGCACAAATCGATTGCAAACATTTAATAAAAGAGAACGCTACGCAGGCAGTTAATAGTACCAAACGTTTAGATTCTAAATAAAATTTGTATTTTGGAAATTCTAGCAACGAAAACATATTTTAAAAATTATAATCCATTTCGATTGGAAAATTTAATGTAATAAATTTTTGGAGATCTTTGTATCGCCAACAATTTTAAAGTAAAATATCTAATTTATTTACAAAATTTCTTAGAAGTGTACAACATTTTTAAAGTTTCCAAAAATATAAATGTTTGTGAAATTTTCATTTTTGCCTATCCTTTTCCTTTTTTAAGGTTATACAAACTTTTGAACTGTCATATAGTGTCATCCTCATCATCTTGAGTCGAATAAAATATTTTAATGGCGGTGGTAAGTACAAAATCAATTTTATCGAGATAAGTGCGCATTTATTATTATTTTTTTACAAATTATTTTTACCTTTTTTGAAACTATTTTGTTTACAATTTGATTCATGTTACCTCCAAATTTAATCAAAACAAGTTTACTTTTTTGCTTACTCATCAGTCTTATATATATATATATTGTTTTTTTTTGTTTACGTTTTTATAAGGTCATTTGAGTCACGGTGACGAGTGTGTGAGTCGTAGTGAATCAAGAGGGCTGGGGAATGTGTCGTATGTATAGCCATATAGGTAGACGGTTGATTTTATTTTAAAAAGCGTTGACCTGAATCATTGTATTTCTGTGTATTTAGGTGGATAGTTTTACAAGTCAATATTTTATTATAAATAAGTTTTATTTTATTTTTTTAGTATTTTTTTAGGCTGAGTTTGCAGTTTAGTTTTATGCTAGGCTTGGTTTGAATTCGTACGCTATTTAGTTGTTTTTTAAGTTAACAACTATCTAATAACCGTATATTTCTTATTTGACAAGTTGACAAGATTATAATAAATCTAGGTCATTCTGCTGTTTTAACTTAGGGAAGTTATTTTCTCGATGAATGTTTACGTTCTGTCCGATAATCTCTGCTATTATAAGATTGTAAATGTCTGTTTATTTGTTCGTTTGTTTGTTCTAGCATCACGAACCAATTTTGATGAAATTTTTGTTTGTTTAAAAGCTTATGATTAAACTTAAAAATATGGTATGCATTTTATCTCCCTTTGAAGACGGGAGCCGGAGATATAACAATAAACGTAAGCGAAGCAGCGGGTATAAGCTTGTCGATTTATATTTTTGTAATTAGTAAAATAATTAGAGCCCAATGGAGAAAATGGTGTAATTATGAGGGGATATGGGTGAAGAAAGTTCTTCTTTCGCTTAGGAACAAATCAATATAAGTTTACATTTCAAATTTTGTTCCAATTCCTAGAACATTAGTTTGTATTTTATAAATACGTATTTCGACTACAATGTAGTCATCATCAGTATGAATTAGCCAATCGTAACTATCTCTGGGATATGGATTCAGAGATATGTTGCTTGTTGCTAATTTAATGCGTGTCTCACCAAATTGAATTATTGATTTCAGTCGATATCTAGAAAACCGCTCATCAAATTTTGTTTTTGCGATTTTTGCTGAATAGAAATCATTTTTCTAAGTAAAATATCTAGTTCATTTGACGATTGGACGGATAGTTACCGAGTTATGATGTCTTAGTATAAGATATTAGCCGAAATCTCGGAAACCGATCATCAATTTGTTAATTTCATACGATTTTCATATTTTTTTGGGTCCAATTTTCCTTATACAATGAGTTTTAACAATATCAGAAGTAATGATTTATTTTAAGGTGCCCTTAGAAAAAAAATTGATAAAAATTAACAAAAATTTTTAACATCAATTAGGATAAAAATCAAATCCTTAAATAATTAGTTTACGGATTTATAGTTACGGAGATAAGACCTATTCGTAAAGATTTCAGCAGCTATCTCGAAGACTTAATTAACAATTTGTCTGAATATAGAAGTTATGTGGTAGGTTCACACCATATGAAAAAATTCCTGTCTAATTAAAGTACTACGGATTCATCTACATATAAATCCACACTTCGTCTAGCAGATCAATAGATATTTAAAAAATAATAATTTATTACAGATAATTGATAATAAATAGTTGGACGAAGCCGTGTTGTATACATAATTAATGAATTTAAAAATGAATAAGAAAGTATGGTTGGAATTGATTGTTTATGAGTAAATAATTAAATATCTGAAATCACTTTTTATCTAATTTTATCTGTCGTATCGATTTGAAACTTTGTAAACTGATGACAATAAAATATGAGAAATAGTCTTGGAAAAAATTTATATATTCAAAAAAACAACAATACACGCTTTTATTAGTAGATAATGCACTAAAACCAAAAAAATTATTCACGATTAATATGAGTAAAAACCGACATATTTAGGTTCCTCAGGGAAACAGTACATGTCGTCGTTGTTTTACATATCGTAACCATAGACAATATACTATAACCATAGACAAGTTATAAGCAAATCAACGATAAAATTTGTTGTTTATTATGACAATGATGCCACGATTTAAAACGTCGTAGTCGTTCAGATCACTGGTTCGGACGAGATAAACTTGTCATTAAAGCTACACCACTTTGTTGGTTAAAAATTTAGGTCTATAATAATATTAAAACTAAAATTAAGCTGTAGAAAAGTTGTATTTATGAAAAAAACATCGATTTTGGTAGTTTTACCCGTCCAAAACTTGGATTACGTACGTTTAAGACAAATTTCATTCAATCCGGGCATGGTGTGGTCTACCATCTAGTCCGGATTAGCGGTACTCTGTTACTAAATTTGATTGATATAATGACAAAAAATTGATTTTAATAATCATTTATGGTCTGTTTGTTTGTTCCTGCATCACGTTAAAACAGCTGAACCGATTTTGGTAGGGTTTTTAAGAGACGGGTAGAGGAGAATTCCTTCGTATCCACGAGACTTTGTTCCCAAAACCTCTCTTTTAAATGGTGTGAGATGGAGAAAATCTTGAAATTCCAAAAATGCTTATTTCATAATAAAAAACAAATTTAGTTTGAAACATTTTTAATATGTTTTATACATTTGGGCTTAGATACGGATTGGATAATTAATAATAAACAGTTGGATGAAGCTATAGACTTATATTAAATAGACCCTGAGTAGAGAGATTGTAGCTGATGTCAATATTTCACAGGGCAGAAATAGAGGTCGCCTTCTTTTTTAGAGATCTCTATTTTTGTCCTTTGATATATTGACATCAGCTACCACATCTCTACGCAGGGTCTATTTAATATAAGTCTATGACTTCATCCAACTGTTTATTATAAGTCTATGGATGAAGCTTTGTGTTGTATACATAATTAATGGTAGTTCACTCGTAAACCCATAAGAATTGGGTAATATTGAAATATGATATTAATCTAAACGGTTTACATTTATAAAAAAAAAAAAATTTTTTTAGGGCCAATTGTGAATCGAGATATTTGTTATCAAAGTTGAAATTTTTAACATTCGTAAACGGTTCGCGCATACTCCATTTTTAATTAAACTGGAAAAATTTTCTATACATTTCTTTTGAAAACAAAATATAAAGTTGTACTTAACAACTGAGTAAAAAAAAAAAAACATTTATTGCGGTTTTTTTAAATTTATTGATATTTAATGGTAATAATTTGCAACTGCGACCCCAAAGATATTGAATAATCACTGTCAAGTTTCTTGCATAGTCCAACATATAGTTAGTTAATTGTATCATAAATGTTAAAACACTATATATGTTCAATTGGCATAGTTGTAATAAGTAAATTAATCATATTGTATTTTATATTTTTGGCTTTGACTGTAACGAGTGAACTACCTTAATGAACTTTAAAATTAAATAAAGAAAGTATGGTTGGTATTTATTGTTTTTATTTGTAAATAATTAAATATCAAATAAACACCTTACTGAATAATTCATAGAATTATTATACATAGAATATTTTCTATAAATTATAAAATGTATTTTAAACATATTACTAATTGTCTTTTTACGAACTGTCTGTCAATCATCATTAGCAATTATATATTATTTATAAAAAAGAAGGTTCTTTTGATAAATAATAGTAAAAGAATATTAGTAATTTATTTATAATAATATATAACAAGAATATTATTATTATATTATTAATAAGTATAAAATAATACAAACTTTCACCATTATAATAATATGTAACACCTGGTAAGTTTGAGCATAAGACGCCGGCAAAGGGTCCAGTATCATAATTTAACTAATAGAGATCGAATTATCTAGAGCACGGTAGTGCGTAAGGCCGAGTTTAAGGGATTGGGTATACAACTTTGCTTTCGCCGTTTTTTTTCCGAAATTCATTCTCATGTCTTTGAGGCGTTATGAAATTGCTTGTTGATTCACTTCCAATGATTTAGCCTTTTTCCTCTGAAGATTTAAAGAAAATCCACCAGAGGCTACTAGTGGGGGGTACACATAGCTTGATTTTCTCATTGACAGCAACGTTAAGCAACATCATAACTCGACAAAAAATTAATTTTTTTAAACTGTTCAAAAAGCATCTTTTTTGGCTTGCTTTGGGTTTCATTTCTGTGGATAATTAGATATTCTTATGAAAAACTCGAATTTTTGAAGCAAAATAAGAAATCGCGATATTTGACGGTTTAAAAAAATATATTCTGGTATTGGTATAAGACCACAACTAGTTCTGATCCAAAAATTACTCAAGAGGGTGGTGATCCCCTCCAGTATTTATTTTAATTAAAAAAAAAATAGTTTCACAAAATAGTGAGTGCAGAAAACAGTTTTAGATATAAACTCCTTACAACTCCTTACAACTCGAGTAATAATTTATCACTCGAACTGAGTTTCGATTAGTTTAGATTAAGAATTTTTAAATACCTTTATTAAATTAGTAATATTTGGTAATATGAAATAAAATACAAAATATTATTTACCTTATTTATGTTATCAATCAACAAAGAAAAATAAAATGACTTCCTACGACTAATTAAGTTGACATGTAAAAATGACTTTAAATTGCAAATAAGAAGCTATCAGTTTTTATTGTTCAAAATGAACTTTATTTCAAAATTAAATTTAGCTTTTGAAAATTAAGTATCAATAATTAGATTATAATCAGACTAAATCACGCTTTTGTTTATACCTTACAACTAAATATTCCTTATAATAACATTAATTTTTCCTTATCTATATTATAGGAATCAGATTCAATCAATAATATTATTATTTATTAATTAAAAATCACAAAATATGATTATTTTAAGCTTAAAAATTTAAAGACAACATAAATAACAGATCTTTCATCTAACTATACTTATATTCAACTGTATTCAACTATAAAAATTCGTAACGCAGGAGCTGCTTCAACTTAGCGAATTTCCTTAGAATACATTAATCACTCTCTATCGGTCGAATTTTATTAATAAATGACATACGTCGAGTGGAATGGGGGGAGGGGGAGGTATAAAGAAAGAAAAAAACACAAAATATAAAATATCTCTCTTCATATTAGAACAATCGAAAAATGCGTAAGGAATAAAGTTGTAGAAAATCAAATTTGCTACAATTCATCGCCTTATCATTTTTGCTCAAAGTCTAATGTGTACAGAGAGATATTAAGGAATTTAATTTTCAATCTTAAACCGTCAATATTTCTGTAAATATTAGTGTAACAGAAAAAATGACAAGAAACAAAATTACAGTAAAACTTAATACCTACAACTTTACTCCTTATAAATTTTTCGATTTTTCAAATATTAAGGGAGATATGTCAAATTTTGTGTTTTCCCCTCCCTTTTAACCCCCCTTTCCCCTTGTCCGATTTTACCCTTTAACGAACTTGACCTTTTGAATACCAGAAGCGCCTCAAATACCAAATCTCATTCCGATAAAATGAAAACTGACCGCTAGAGTGATTACAGACATATATATATATACATATAAATATATACATATATATATATATATATATATATATATATATATATATATATATATAAATTTTACAGATGGTGATTTTTGACATTTACTAGGTAGGATCGACGGACATTTGAAGAAATTTTTGCGAAATTTTGACTTCGGTACGGGACCAATAGCTCCATTTCCTTTCAGGAAGTTCGCTAAAAAACTATAAAACGACGCACGTAAATTCAACTAATGTTTGTTTACATTCAAGATGCAAGTTTGAACGTGTAAAGTCCCGACGTAACCTAGTGATGTAGTGACATCTAGCGTACCGCTTACCGAATCTACTTGGCACGCCGAGTTGACTCTGTAACTCGAGTGCAAACGAACTCGAGTCAAATTTGTTTTCACTCGAATACGAGTTTAACAAATTCACTCGAGTCACTCGAGTAAAAAACGGCTCGAGTCGCATCACATTTAGAGGTTGTATTACAACCTCTCCAGATTTTAGTCTGTATACAGAGATAAAAATTAAAATCTCATATACTAAAAATTAAATCGATCTTAAAATAGCAGTGGGGCCATTCCTTTATTGTTATCCTGTCATATATAATATATGTAATATTACAATTTTAGTCGCAAATTTAGGTGAGACACGCACCAAATTAGCAACAAGCAACATATCTCTGAATCCATATCCCAGAGATAGTTACGATTAGCTAATTCATACTGATAAACTGATGCCGATTTCAGTAGTTTAATGTCATTGTGAGACACGCACAAAATTAACAACAAGTATAGTTACGATTAGCTAATTCATACTGATGATGACTACATTGTAGTCGAAATACGTATTTAGAAAATACAAACAAATGTTCTAGGAATAGAGGCAAAATTTGAAATATAATTGGTATCGATGTTCAAAAATTTTCTAATTACTCCATTCTCTCAGAGCCATCTGTCTGCCCGTCAACATGATAACTCAAAAATGGGAAAAGCTTACGAGTTCGAATTGTGTGTGAGTGAGTATAGTTTTCTAGACCCGATAAAGTGATTTCATGTTTGTGAATAGGTCAAATTGACCAATGCACTCCTTCCTGTAGAAGGCAAAATATTTACCTTTAAAACCGTGGGAAATACTTAGAATAAAAGATAAATACAAACAAGTGAAAATAACAACAAGAAATGTAACAACTAACTGAGTTAATTGCTTAAATACCCGGTATACACTGAATTTATGAAACAATGTTTCAAACAAAAGTTGTTTATTTTTTTGAAAAGGAACACTTTGCCTTTAAATTTTTGTTCTATCTCATACGGTTTCAAAGATAGACAGTTTTGCTCATTTTTCCCAAACATATTCCGATTTGGCCCATTCACGAACTTGACCTTATTTTTTTTCGTTTTTGGGTTATTGTGTTCACAGACAGAATTAGGCCATTTTATGAACACCTATGCTAAACATTTATGTCTGCGATCAATATTTTCAAGCGTTATAAATTCGGGACTAAATTTAATATACCTTGTATATTTACATATACCGGGTATAAAAATGTATGTTTTTTAAATACAAATAACCTTTTTTTGAAACTTTTTTTCATAAACTGAATAGTTTCCCCCCAATTTCAAACATCTGTAATAGTCCGGGAGACTATTTTGTAAGTAGCTTCGTTTTGACAAGACGCCCAACTGTTCTAATTATAAAATTTTGAAAAACAGTATCGAAATTTTCTGGAAGCAGTTGTATATTGAGGGTGGGAGACTCGGAGTCCATTCCATTGAATTTGTAGGACGAAAAATTGCCCTCGTTCTTCTTGACTATCTTACAATTGATTATCTTACAATTCGTATATGTCTGGGCGTAAGGAGCCCACCCGGGCTCCACACGAAATACATTTATATTTAAAAAAACTTACCGATGACAAAAGTCATTTTTTTCTAAAAATAAGCGTAATAAAATTTATTTCCATAACAATATATATTATAAGACCCATCTATTGTTTATTAATAATTAATAAAAAGTAATAGTTAATTATTTATAATAATAAGTGATTCTTATAAATAAAATAATAATTAAAACATTAAAATAATTCATACAAAAAAAAAAAATTAATTAATTAATTAATGTATGTGTAAATTCAAATGAATTCAATTGAAAATTTCACTTAGATTTAATAAAGTTTTTATTATAATTTTTTTTTTTTTTGCATAAATAAAAGTGAAAATAGAAATGTTTTTGTATATTTATTCATTTTTGTCTTTGTTCAAAACGTATGTACTTTAGTGTTGATTTTATTTTTGTATTTTATTTATTTATAATAAAACAACAACACAAAAAAAGCTGTGTGCGCATTTTTATTGTAAATAAAAATGTAGATATAATATAGTTAGTTTATTTCATATAAGATGGAATTTATTAATTTATTTAAAGAGGTCCTGACATGAGATTTAGTTTTATAATTGTAGAGTTTATTTACAGAGTAGAGTCTTATGTTCCGAGTCACTACTTTTTGACAATACTGTATCCAATGAAATTTCAAAATTTATCAATTTTCAATTTAAAAAAATATAATTTTAATATCATAATATGTAAAATGACATGTCATTACTTTTATAACCATTTTTTTTTTAAATAATTATTTATATATACACTGTCGTTCAAAAAAAATGAACCAATCTGAACCCAATCAGTACTCCACAATTTTGATTATTCTTGTTGTTAATCATTATATTATCGAATGATAATTAGTGAGAACTCTAGGTTTTTGAAATAAAATTTCAAATTCGCCCCCTTTATCTAGATCAGTTTTTTGTATTATAAATACGCATTTCGACTCCAATGTAGTCATCATCAGTATAAATTAGCTAGTCTAATTTACTCTTTGACAATTAGAAATAGATAGAAAGTCGAGATCAATAGACAAAAATAAAAATGAATAGAAAATTAACTAAATTCAATATACTAGATTTAAAATATAGTAAATTTTAAAATATGTTGAAATTACTCTTGTTAAAATTTTTTCTTCACATTTATTCCTGTTAACTTTACTCTTATTAAAATTACTCTTATATTGTCTCAGGATATGTTACTTGTTGCTAATTTGGTCCCGAGACAATATAAGAGTAAAATTTATTTTACTCTTTGAAATTTATTATATTTTAAATCTAGTATATTGAATTTAGTTAATTTTCTATTCATTTTTATTTTTGTCTATTGATCTCGACTTTCTATATATTTCTAATTGTGAAAGAGTAAATAACGACTAGCTAATTTATACTGATGATGACTACATTGTAGTCGAAATACGTATTTATAATACACAAAACTGATCTAGGTAAAGGGGGCGAATTTGAAATTTTACTTGTAGTTAATGTTTTTTACAGATACAACATATTATTTAATTTTTATATTTAAGAGGGAGATAAAACACTTCTCATGTATTGACTTTACAGATATTTTTTAAAAGCTTACTTTGGTTTATCATTCCCACGGATATAAAATAATTGTTTTTGAAGAAAATGTAAATATAATTTTATAAATATATTTCTTTTTACACTATAAAACTATATATCTATCTTTGTTGTAATATTTTCACACTAATAAAACAACTAAATTAATATTGTTTACTATCATTTATACTTAAAACTGGACAACATCGAAATTTTGAATTATATATTTCATATTTTGAGATTTATACAGAAATACTCATTTTAAACAATGCACCTGAATATTTCTTTAAGGAAATATTTCTTTAAGGATTTCGTTTTTGGTAAAAGAAATGAAAGATCAACTTGTGCTTTTCAAAAGGCAGATCTATTTTTGACAAAATCGGATAGGTGGTCAATCAATAGAGATCGATTTTTTTTTGTAAATAAAATGAAATGTCATGGTTTAGGTAATTTTGTCCAAAAACGCAAAAATCTATTCATAACATTTTTTAATTGTTTTACGACTTAGCAGCCGCTACAATCTATATATCTATCTAGTTCTGAACTGTTTAAGATTAGCGTTTCCAAACAGACAGGCGCCGAGGGCTGGCTTTACTTTATTTATACTATGTAGTGATGGTAAGTGAATATTCAACTTATTTGAATTAAACTATAATAAATAATTTTTAATTTATTATTATTGGATTATTATTGTATTGTATATATATATATATGTATATATATACAAATTTTATTCAAAAATATCAAATAAGTATCAAACAGTGACATAATAAATAATAAAATTATTAAAAAACAATATAATAGTTTTTATTCAAGTAAATTATTTAATAAGTTAAAAATATAATTTAAAGATTTTTGTCTAAAACAATCTACATGTCTTGCTGTTTCATTAATTATAAAAAAACGTCTAAATATATAATTTTAATATTATTTATAATTAATTACACATCTAAATATCTAATTTTATTAAATAAATAAGTTATATAAATAAAAAAGTTATTTATTGATGATTTAACAGTATTATGTAATTAATTTTATTTGCTAAATTAGACAATTGTTAATTAATATTTTTATTTTTGTATATATATATATATATATATATATATATATATATATATATATATATATATATACATTTATGAAATACGAGTGAAGGAGATACTAAAAAATTTTTAAAAACAAATAAAAGTTCAATTAATTTAACGATTACTCGACAGAAAACATGAATATATATATATATATATATATATATATATATATATATTTATGTTTTCTGTCGAATAAATTCTGTAGAACAAATTTCTGTAGAAAATTCTGTAGAACAAATACATACGCACAACATAAATATATATATATATATATATATATATTTATGTTTTCTGTCGAGTAATCGTTAAATTAATTGAACTTTTATTTGTTATTAAAAATTTTTTAGTATCTCCTTCACTCGTATTTCATAAATGTAGGTTATGTTTGTAAGCAATTTTTTAAATGTATGGAATAGGTGTTCATAAAATGTTCATATATATATATATATATTTATATATATATATATATACATATATATATATATATATATATATATATATATATGATGTTGTGTGTATGTATTTGTTCTATAATACAAGCACACCGATTTTTTGTCCTTTTTAACCAGACTTCAAAAAGGACGATGGTTCTCAATTCGTCTGTATTTTATTTTATTTTTTATTTTATTATATTTTTTATTTATTTTTTTTATGTGTGTCACCTCAGAACATCGTCATTTATGAACCGATTTTGAATTTTTTTTTTGTTTTAAAGGGTTTGGTTTCCCATTGGTCCCATTGGCACCAAATCGCATTCTGATGAGGGCATCCCCGGGAAATCGAGGAAAATCCTCATTTTATATGTGATTTCTGCGAAATTTTTTTTTAATGAAAGGATATACTCATTCATAATGGGAAAATAAGAAAATCTTTTTAAAAACCGACTCCAAAAACAAAATTTTTACAATTAAAAAACAAAATACATGTAAAAAAAACTGAAAATCTGTTATGAAAAAATGCACTAAAAATTAAAAAAAAAAACCGGATGAAAAAAATTGTGTTATAAAAAAATGTACTAAAAGTTAGAAGGTCGTTTAGTTGGTCTACCCATATTTAGACAAATAAAACAAGTTATAGAACTTCAAAGTCACTTAAAAGCGTGAAATAAACCTATTTTGACAAATGGGAACCCGACTTCAAAAATCAAATTTCTATAACAAAAAATGCACTCAAAAGTAAAAAAATAATTGCATATTCTTGTGCCAATTTTAGTTTACCTAAGCAAAAATTTTTAAATATATATGTACAATTATTATTATTTTTGGAGGCGGTGTCCAAATTTTATGTGAAATATAAATTTTATGTGAAACTCTCTATGCTGACACCGACTCCAAAAATAACAATAATTGTTATATATTTAAAAATTTTTGCTTAGGTGAAATAAATTTGACACAAGAATATACAATTATTTTTTTACTTTTTAGTGCATTTTTGGTTTCAGAATATTTGATTTATGAAGTCGAGTTTCTATTTTGTCAAAATTTTTTTTATTAAATTTTATTAAGGCATTGGTTATAATATCATCAGCCAATCGACCTCAATAGACCGTGAAAGTGTGACGTCACAAGTCTATTAGGGCACTTAGTGCCCACAACGGTGGATCCGCGCTTGATACTAGGTACCTTTTTCTTTCTGTATCTATGGTAAACTTAAAAAAAGAAACTATTACAACACTCGGCTTTTAAATCAAAGTCAAATAAAATAAGCTGTGGTATTCATTTATTTTAAATTAACATCACAATTTAAATTCCTTTCACAAAAAAATATGTTAATTAAGAAGGAACTAACTTTAAACTCATTCATAAAAATGAACCTCTCTCTGTAAAACGAAACCCCTCCTCCATTTAAAATATAAAATTCGGTATGAAAAAATATAACGCACGTAAGACAGGTTGCATATTGCAGGTGCAATACATAACATTTTAACAATAGAATTATTTCCGACATTTTAAATTTATTATAACACAAAAAGTATGTCGTCGTTACTTTACTGATTCCGTTTCGTGTTTGAAAGCGAGGGGTGATCATTTAGAACAGTCATGTCTGTTGTTTTTTTTTTAAACTGTATTTTAAAGTGTCATTCCGGACGACGAAAGTGAATTCTATCATGCATGGCATCATACTCATGTTTTAAAATAATATTTTTTATTTTTAAATTCGTTTTTAATTTGAGTTATGTGCAGTTTATGAAGCAGATTAATGTAAAATCATCATTGTTTGCTTGAACAAACTTTTCGAGATAAACATGGTCGGATTAACCGTGAGGATAAAAAAGCTATGTCTTTAGAGCCTTCAAATTTTCGGCATACAAATATGACAAATAAATTTCTTTAATATCTTTAATTGTGAGATTTATGAGATTAAAACTGTTAATTTTTCGACCATTTTTAGTAAATAAGCTTGAGGTAAAAAAATCATCACTCCGTCCCTGAGTCGTTAAATCCTTAAACCGGAGGTTTGGTATACTCCCATTGAATAACTTGCGTAACCTTCCGGATAATTTTCCATTTTTTAAAAGTAGAGCATGCAATGAACAAAAAATTTATATTGAAACAATTAGTTATTTCCTCAACTGGCAGTTTGATTTTCCTAATTTAAGGTGATAAGCGCCAATTTATGAAGTATTTAAAATTGTAAGTTTCTATCTGAAGGGAATACAGAAAAAAAGTCTGGGAGACTAAAGGGTTTTTTCAGGATTATGAGCATCAAGCTGGTACTTTGTAAGTAGCTTCGTTTTGATAAGACGCCCAACTTTTTTAATAATAAAATTTTGGAAAGCGGTATCGAAATTTTCTGGAAGCCGTTGAACATTGAGGATGGGAGACTCGGAGCCCATTCCATTGAATTTGAAGGACGAAAATTTTCCCTCGTTCTTCACTTGATTATCTTACAATTAAACTTAAAAATAATTCGAAGTTTTCTGGAAGCCTTTAACATTGTCGATTTGACCGTTCATCCAAAGTTTACGAGCATCAAGTTATTTTTAAGTTTAAATTGTAAGATAATCAAGTAAAGAAGAACGAGGAAAAATTTTCGTCATTCAAATTCAATGGAATTTGTTATTTGGTCTCCCGGACCAAAATTCAAGTTTAAAACTGGTTAATTTTGTCGCTGATTCGCTCAACGAGCACCAAAACTTCTAGGTCACTTCCAGGAGAGCTAGAAATTTGAAAGCTGGTACAAATACATTTCTTGCGACGCAAGTAAAGGAAAAATAATATTCTCCGAAAAAAATAATTTTGAAGATGATCATATGGGTGGAAACATATTTCACAAAAATGAAATAATAAATGAATCGTCTTTATAAAACTTACTCAATGAAGGTTTTTTTATTTTAAAGTATATTTCCAAAAGTTAATTGAAAATGAAAAAAGTTCTTTAATAATTACAAAAACGGTAAAAACTAATTACTTTTATCTTAGTCTAGCTGATACCCGCGACTTCGCTGCTTATAAATATCGTAGTTTTTTTAAACTTTAATAACTTTTTATTGAATGAAGATATCGGGATAATTTACCCCTAAACTATCGTGATAATATTTAACAAAGGCAAAAACCCCTTAAACTCGCCCTGTCGCACTACCGTGCTCTAGATAGGGATATTTCATTAAAGCAATTTTCAGAATAAACCGATGTTTTGCGTTGATTAAATTATAAAAAGAAAAACGTAAACTTTTTTGATTGATTGATTTTTTTTCGACACTTAACAAACCTTAATATAGATAAGAGGTTTAATTGAATTAAATATTTGGCGAGTGTGTGTAATAACCAAACAATAAAAGGCTCGATAGATATTGGGCATGGTAACCCCTTACCATGTAAAAATAAAGTTTAAATAAATTTTAAATAACATCTTTTGATTTAAAGTTGAAAGTTCAAGATTATATTATATTGTTAGAAAATAATATTAAGAAGATCATTTGTTCAAAGATTTTAAAATATTAAGATTGTAAATTTTCTCGAAAAAGTTTTTTTAGTAAAAAGTTTTTCTTCATATCCTAAGAGGAAATGTTTTGTTATAACAAAGAAAAGTAGTTTGTTGAATATTCTTTCGTTTTGTTATATAATAAAATACATAAATAAATTATAAAGCCTGTTTTAGAATTCTAGTTTCCTTCATGGGGTGAGCTGATACATTTGGTGTTTTTGGACGTGAATGTAATAATTACCTTTTAAACGGTGAGAGATAGAGAAAATCTTTAAGGTCATCATCTTGTAGTGGCGGTTCCGGGTGGGAAACACTTAGGTCATAAGGCCTATTTTGATACATGAAAAGGGGAACATTTCACAGGGAGCTACTATTCCTTAAATCATTTGGAGTATTCGACCGATTTTAGTTCGGAGAGGTCGTCAAAGAATGACTGACCCAAATGTGTCAATCTTCTCCTAGCAAGAGCTGGACAGTGACAGAGAAGGTAGGTCATCGTTTTCTCTTCCTCCTCATTGTGACAACTTCGGCAAGAGTCGTGATACACTGGTAGGCCCATGTGCAAAGCATGTGTGCCTCCCATCCAGTGCCCCTAAATGGCTGCTACTGTTTTGTTTATGGACGGCCTTTGAAGGATGATAATATCTTTGGAACAACTCCGATTGTACTCTGACCATAGTTGTCTTCCAGTACCAGAAGTACGTTCCCCTTTCCACATATTATTGATTTTTCTTAGAATAGTTGGCACCCATATGAGGTTTACATTAACAAACGAGGTAAAGAGCTGATATTTTGTGTGAGTATGTGTGTGTGTGTGTTCTAGAGCTATAAAGTGCCTTCAAGTTCGTGAATGGACTAAATTGGATAATACACCGCCCCGCTAGTTGGGAGAATGTGTAATTACAGAAGTATATGCGTCTATACCAGTCATATTATTGTACAACAGTTCGTGTGTAAAAAGTAAATGCTAATGTCCTTTTTTGAAAATATAAGTCCACATTAATTTCATCTACAGATCCCATTAAATTAGCAGAGACCACTTAAAGCACTTTTGGTTGTGGCAATTAACACAAAACATGTACCAAATGTTGTTTTTATTGTGTAAGGTACTTTTTAACCCGACTTCAAAAAGGAGGATGGTTCTCAATTCGTTTGTTTTTTTTAATGTTTGTCACCTCAGAACTCCGTCATTTATGAACCGATTTTGAATTTTTTGTTTGTTTTAAAGGGTTTAATTTCAGATTGGTCCCATTGTCACCAAACCGCATTCTGGTGAGGGGATCCCCTGGAAATCGAGTAAAATCCTCATTTTATATGTGATAACCTTTTTTTGCGAATTTTTTTTTTGAAAGGGTATACTCATTCATAATGGGAAAATAAGAAATTTTTTTTAAAAACCGACTTCAAAAAAATTTTTTACAAAAAAAAACCGAGCCCCAAAAAAAAATTTTTACAAAAAAAAACAAAATGCATGTAAAAAAAACTGAAAATCTCTTATAAAAAATGCACTAAAAATTATAAAAAAAAAATGGGTCCACACTCCAAAAATAACAATAATTGTACATATATATTTAAAAAATTTTGCTTAGGTGAACTAAAATTGGCCAAGAATATGCAATTATTTTTTTACTTTTGTGTGCGTTTTTTGTTATAGAATATTTGGTTTTTGAAGTCGGGTTTCCATTTTCTGAAAATTTTTTTTTTAGTAGTATGTAATACGAGTATACGCGTTATGTTGAAAAATAAAAAAAGTTAAAGGTCATTTACACATCGAACACAAACAACACTCAATGTAATTGTAATCAATGTTGTACTGTGAATAAAACTGATTCAACTACGAATTAAATCCATTATGAATTTATTACAATAAATCATTCTTCAAATGTACTGAAAATTGGATATTCGTGAATATCTACGTTCTGTAGCATAATAAACAGGATCGATACTAAATTAGACTATGAATAGTATGTCATTTGATCTTTGAGCACAAGTTATGTCAAAACTATTGAGTTTATAAAAAAAATTTTTTGCTATAAAATTTTTTTTAAATCTCTTACGGTTTCAAACATGTATATTTTCCCCTCTGGCGGGAAGAAAGGCGTTCCGATTAAGCCCATTAACGAACTGGACCTTACTTTTTTTCTCTAGAACACACAAAAAAAATTTCAGCTCGTTATCTCTTTTTGTTCTTGAGTTATCGCGTCCACGGACAGACAGACGGACGGACATGCGGAAATGGTCGAAATTGGCCATTTTATGAACACATATTCCAAACATTCTTGCCTAGGATGAATATTTTCAGGCGTTACAAAGTCGGGACTAAACTTAATATACCTTGTATATTTACATATATTGGGTATAAAAACTAGGAAATGATACCAGTAATGTTGACTTAACAGAGACAACAAATATTATGAAAAAATTTTAACTAACTTTTGGCAGTAAATGTACCTTTAATTTAAATCAACAAAAATATATATCCTTTCTATACTATACTATATACGTATCTTTCTATACTATATACGTATAAGTGACAAAGATGATTTTTTAAATTTCTATTTATAGTTTTTTGTTCTCAAAACAATCGTTTAGAAAATATTAATAAAATGGTGCAAAATTATTTCTAAACTCGGCCTGATGCACTTCCGTACTCTAGATAGAGTTCAAGTTACATAATATGAAAAGTTACATAACTTAAATAAAGATTTTAATCTGTTGAGTGAACAAATCTTCATAGGAACGAACACGTCATGTAAAATTACAGTTTTTCTAAAAAATAACAATAACATTAGTGAATTGTTTTTAAATTTCACACTTGCTTGAGAGACATTCTACGTTCGTTTCGTAGATTTTGACATGTCCTCCCAATCATCCTGAACTTCACATCTTTGTATGTTTAGTTGATGCCAAATCTTGCATTGAAAATTTCGATTAGTTGTTATTGAGCTAGAGCTTTAAAAACTCACACACTTGTGTGAGTCACGAGACAATGTAGTATCTCATACCCGTTCTATATAGATGGAATTCGAAAATATTCACTGAAGTAGAAATTTGGTGGAAGAACTGAAAATAGTCTTAAAATAAAAATAAATTAAATTTAAAAAAAAATATAATAGATTTTTATATAAGCTTCACTTTAATGAACTAAAAAGTAGAAAATAAAATTGTTTCTCAAAGCCACCGTGATACATTCACTGATATGCGAATGAAAATAAAAGCTTGAGGCGATAGTTTAAAACCTGATCGTCTCTATTTTTTTATTTACAGCTATTTATTGATGACTCGGGGGAAAAGTTTTATTATTTCCTTTTTAGTTCATTAAACAAAAGCTTATTTAAAAAATTTATTTATTTATTTTGTTCGAATACATTTTAACATCATATTTGAAGGTGGCGAGTGACCTAGAAAGCTTTAAAAGGCTGAAAATATCAGGGAATTTTGAGATATTGTAAAACATCCAGTATTTAGCCCGTATGTCTCTCTTTTGTTAGCTCTGATTCCGACAGTATACTTTCGGCGAGACGTAAAGACCACGAGAATGAACTCACACCGCTCGGCCTGTTCCGTGTCAATACGCCTCGCCTCGAGAGCGCTCCATTTCGAGTCGGTTTTTTGACCACGAATCAAAGGAAGCGAGTGGCGAGTGATTTTAACCAATCAGCAACGTCTGCAACTAGTCCAAGTGGCCGAGAGGTCTCAGGCGTTATGTCTGAGCAGTATGCCTACTTGGAAACTGGGAGGTTATAGGTTCGAATCCCGACATCGGCAGTTTGTCAATTATTAAGAAGAAAAAAAGGGACGGTTAACTGTTGGCGTATGGACAAGAACGAAGTAACCGGCTATGCTTGAGAATTCCTAGTCTATACACAAGAATTCCTTCCACTCTACTCACATCCTCACATCCTTAGGCATCACAATGGATCTTATGGTCGAAGTGTATCCCGTCCAGGGTTGCCTCTACAATCTATCTATCTATCTAACGTCTACAACTATCTCATCCATTGACTGTACGAAAACTCTATTGCCGGCAGAACACTCTTGGTGAGACATGCCAAGAGTGTACACAGCTCTACTCACGGCTCCTCGCCCTACGAATATTTTGCCGAGACATTCGTCGAAAGCTCCCCGAAAGTGTACTGCCGACATTGGACTAAATGCATATTTTCGTCAAGTATAACTACCTATTCAGTAAGTACAATTTTTGATTCAAAATTGTTCAACCCAACACTAAACCCTTGATGATTTTAATCAACCCAAACCAGGCTACATCGAATAAGAGAAACATAATTAACTCATTTGCAGTCTATAATAATGTTGGCTGTACCATCATTCCCATACGAATGTACTGTTTTAATTACACACTTTTTAATAATAAATTATCAGTAACAAAACAAAAACAAAACAATACCAGTAAAAATGTTTCGCTATCGATCGTTACAATTACGTTTCAGTTACGATTATATTCTATATTAAGGGGTTGTTGCATACAAACGGGGGTACCTATACGAGTTGAAATATTATTTAATCTTTGCTATGTAATGAAATCTCTGCTACTCGTATTGCTTGCGTGTTTGTATAAAGTGTTAATTATTATGAGGTTTCATGCAACAATAATAGTTTGCAGAAAAACATGACAGCTATTGGTGCTTGTTCCTTCGGACTATGACATCTGGTGGCAATAATTAGAAAAAGAGAAGTCGGGCTTAACTGTGACAGTTACATAGAGTTATATAGGGCGTTACTAGGATTACTTTAAGGGAGTTCCAGCATGAAATCACTTTTTGACAGATTTTGCTCATTTTTTTTTTTGGGTAAAAATAACGTTTTTTAATAAATCCCGAAGTTTCAGAATTTTTAGAACGTTTAGAACGCGAGATAATTAATAACAAAGTAATCATTCTCTCTCATTAGAGGCATGTAAAACTTCATGCCTGCCCAACTATTATCTGTTGTATTAAAAAAATACTCTACTAAAACTAAAAAAACTAGGATAGTAAAGATAAATATTTATTAAATAAATATAAAAAAAATCGCGTTTTACTGTTTTGTTTTAGATATATAATAGTTTAGTTATAATTTTTTTATTTCAAAATTACATTAATTTGTATATAAATATGTGCTGTGTATATGTTTATATGTATTTGTTCTATAATAAAACCAAAACGGTTTTTTGTCCTGATTATACAAGGCAGTGCTTGAACTACCTTAATAAAATAAACCAAAAATTATTATTTTGTTAAAGAAACTGTTTAAATGAAGCCTCAGTAAAGCCGCCATTTTTAGTACGAAATGAACACGATTCTTGTGTTTTCTGGATTCAATGGAACTTATATAGTGAATTTCATTCAAAACGGGAACACAAATTATTTTTCGATTTTATGCGATTTTTTTTAAGGTTTGGAAAAATAGAAATCATTACAAAAAATTTTTAGTCATCGAGTAGAATGGTGATTTCATATTTTCCGAGATAAAACGCTCTGGATACGATTTAATAACCCCTTTTATAGGATTTTAGACAATACCACAAAAAGCACCCTCTAAATCTTCAAATGAATACGATTTTCGTTGTTTTTGAGTCCAATTTACATTATATATTGAATTCCATCAAAATTGATGGAATCAAGGTACACTTGGTACACTTGGCCAGAAGGTATACTTTTTCAAGGTACACTTGGCCACAAAACTTGTGCCTTCATTCTTCGATTCATTCATTTTTCGAAAAAAAAATTTCGTATAAAAATTGTACTAAATTTCTAATGAGCAACTTTTATCCAAAGCATTTTTCGAAATCCGAATCAATAAGGCACCAATCAATAATAAATTTTTTTTAAATGACATCAACGTTTGTGATCCACACCCCTTAGAAAACATTGAAAATATTACAACAAATTTTTTGTCGTCGATTGGAATAAAAATATACTTTTAAGATTGGACTACAAAGTACAAAAATTCGGTTTGTTTGTTGATATGACGGATAGTTTCTTCCATAACAGCTTCTGTATACGATTTAATGTACCCTTCTATAAGGTTTCAAACGATATCTCGTAAACCAGTCACCAAATCGTCAAATGAACACGATTTTTGTCGTTTTTGAGTTCGGATTTTTCAATTTTTTGCTATGCTTCAAGATACTCACACTCCTTAGAAAAAATCGAAAAAATTATTTTAGATCGATTTGAATGAAAAAAATACAAAAAATATAAAAATCCAGTTAGTTTGTCGATTTGACGGATAGTTACCGAGATATTAACCTTTGTATCAATATTTTACACCCTTTTATACGACTTCAGGTTAAGAATAGGCTCTTTAAAGGTTTTGAACTTGTAGGAAACACCTAATAATATTTAATATTTGTTTAAAACTTTCCAAGTTCAATGACACGATTGCACACTGATTATTGAATATAATTGAAATTAAGTTTGACCCCCGAGGTGGCCTTCGGTCTTTGCTCCGTGTTACAGAAATAACATTACATGAATTGTAAAAAAAGTTTTTGGGGGGTGTTTTTTCGATTTTCCGGTGGGTTGCAATGAAAAAATTGAAGTTTTCCGATTTTTTTCGTCGGTTTCAAGCAATTTCGCGTCGAATGCAAAACACCGCATCTTTCTAGCATGTGTAGAAATAGAATTTGTATACATCAGTGTGTTAGTGAGTCAGTCAGCTTCACTTAGGGTTGTATAATAGACAGTGAGTGTACTGTATATTATATTAGGGGTATATATTATATGTGGATTATGACAGATGTTGACAGAACGCATAGTTTTTGATCCTTTATACAATATTAAGGAAATTGTGTTATTATACATTATAGTAGGAAATAATTTACCGTTTCGGATCAAATATATTCAGTTTTTGCTTTGATTGATAATAAAAATAATGCTATATTTATTAAATGTCAAAAAGAGTAAAATAAAAGTTGTAAGATTTCAAAATAGAGAGGCATACTCAATGGAACGATAAAAATTGAATACTTGAGTAAAGGACGTTAGGTCAGTACAGTCATCTTCACTGTAAAAGTAATCGATCTTAAAACTTAAATCGATCTTAAAACTTATATCGTTTTGTTAATTTTGCAGGATTATATTCAATTGTATGCTATAGATATGTAGCTCAAAAATACTCAAAGAATTTCTTGCGGAACAATTAGCTGGATAGACAAATATTCCTATATACTACCTGAAATAATTGGCGTTGCCTCGATAAGAATATTTATTCAATATATACTCCTAACACTAAAATATATGATTTATTTTTTAAAACATTCGCGTTATAGATACAACTCCCTTTCACTCACGTAATATCATTCCCTCTCCTGCCAATAACCTGGATACTACTACGGACGACTAGAATAGAAATAAGTAGTAGGGTTAAGGTTATCAGTGATAGCTCAAGCTGTGGGGAGCCAATAAAAAGTTAATGATCTATTTAACTTAAAAAGTAATTAAAAAAGTTAAACAAAACATAACCTATATGGCCCTAATTATATTTTTCGAGATCTTTCATTCAGGCGTATAATTGAGGGGTGTTAAGTTTATGGGGACTGTAGCTATAATAATCAAAATAATTTAAGGACTTTGGGACTGTACTTATATCGTTTAGCTAATTTGGCAACGTTGTATTGAATTATATACTATAAATTTCAAGGATTTACTCCCAGAATCCCATGCGGAACATTCAGCTAGGTAGATAAATATACTTATATATAACTAGCTTCTTCCTGCGGCTTTGCTCGCGTTTTATTGTTATATCTCCGTCTCCGAGTGTTCGAGCTGTTAAAGGTGCTCTACTTGGAACTGGGAGGTTGCTGCTTCGATTTCCAATGGTTTGTCAATTAAATTAATATAAAAAAAAATGTGGTTAATTGACTAAATTGTTTTTTCTGCAGTACCCTTTCACAAACTCCAAAGGAACTTCGACATAGCTCCTATCAAATTCGGCTACAGCTGCATTTACCATTTCCTAGACCACATACAAATTCCTAGCGCCTGAGGATTCGGTAAAAAGGCCTAGGAAGGTCTACTTATCAGGCTTTGACTTCCCTTCCGCTACTATATCTCCGGCTCCTGTCATCGTAGTAAAAGTTTTATAAAAAACGGCCCAGTAGTTTTTGCGTGATGCTCGAACAAACAAACAGACGATGACAGTTTTATAATAGTAAAGATTACGTGGAATAATAGTAAATATTACGATTTCAATAGAATCCAAAGATAGTTAAATCAATTTTTGACAAAGTTACGTCAACGCCTTTAAAAGATCATCATATTATAAGAAAGTTTTTGTTTGTTAATAATAATCCTTATTATAACTAAACTTTTGTTTATAAATTTTCATCGTATTTTCTTTATTATATGTGTGTCTGTTCACTATCATTTTCTTATCATATTTTTCCTTTGACAATACTTTTCACAAGACTGAAAATAGATGCTGATATAAATAAATACTTGCGCGTATTTATTATAACTTTTTTCCCGATAATATAACAGCTTTGATAATTGATTTAAAGATGGTCGTCACTCAATGATATTTAAAAAAAAGAAAGTTTAAGCTTATTCTCTAGACTCAGTCATTATGAGCATGGTGCAAGATATCTGTGTGTGTGTGTGTGGGAGAGAAGGAAGGAGAATGATGGCAACCTTCAGGCTATACACCTTTAGGTGGGAGAATAAAAAAATAAATGAAGAACGGATATGTGTGCTATGCAATAGTATTGAAACGGTTGAGCACTTGATGAGGAATGTCCGGGAACATTAGGCCCAGTTAGGGATAAATTGTTCAATATGTCTGCAGTAGACATGCTAAATAATTATGATCCAAGTGAGCTAAAAGACATTGTGAAATACCTTACACTAATTTGTAGTCGAAGAAAGCAAATGATCTAGTGAACCCAAGTTGTGCCTTCAAAATCTAAGAAGTGTTTTTATTTTTTATTAAATTTACTATTATTGTTCTTTAAACATCATTTTTACAGAAGGAACCTTTGTTTTATTTTTATTTTTTTATTGAATTCCATTATTGTTTATTTAATTATTGTATAATTTAAAATGCGATACACGTTGATTTGTATATTACTTATATATATCAAATAAATAAATATTATTATAATTGATTTAAATAGTATCTTTTTTATTCTGTGAATTAAATAAGTGGATTAGTTTATTAAATTTATTTATTTTTTGTTATAGGTAAGGTGAGAAGAAACACGTGTTTGAAAAACGTATAATTATCTGAAACATTATGCCACAATTATTAGTTTACTTCATTGGCGTCACTTTCAGCTTAAATTGGAGTAATAAGTTTTGTGGAAACGTTATTTGTTTTTAAAAAAAGGTACCTTTTTCTCTATTAGAACGGTAGAGATTTTTCCCCTTGAACGAGAGACGAATGCATACACAGATTTTGTCCATGCAGTTGTTGGCTCTAGAAAACAAAATTCCAACACGTTGACAGACAGATGAACATTGATTAATTAGGATATTGTATGATCGTTTCAATCAAAACAATTTTTTCTGAGACCAATATTTTCAGGCATTACAAAATTAAGACTAAATTTATTATGCACTTATACACAGGTGTCCCTAAAAGGTATTCGTGCTAACTTTTCGCCAGTAAATGTTGCGCCGTTTGAGCGCTGTACGCTCTTGAAGTTGCAGTTTTTAAATCGGTTTTTTTTTTACAAAATACTTCATCTAAATTTTGTACCTAAATTATTTTGTTTACGTTAGCGTAGAAATTGAGGAGGGTTGAATTATCAAATTATCAAAATCCCCACGTTCTACGCCCATGAATTTATATGACCAAAATTTTTTTATGGGTTGATATGTATGATAAAACAGTATCACCATAGCAAATTTTATTAAAATAGCGCAATCCTTTCTAATTAAAAAAATAAATAAAAACGGCAAATTCAAGAGCATACAGCGCCCAAACGGCGCAACTTTTAATGGGGGCAAATTTAGCGGAATCGTCTTGTTTTAAGTCATTATATATGTGGTAAAGCGTTGTAAAGACCTTTTAAGGCACTCTGTATAGTACATATACAGGATGTTCTGAAATTGATTCAAGAAAACTATACCACGGTGTAGAGCTGCTAAAAACAAACAAAAAAGTTTAATAAAGTCTTTCGATTTGACTCTTATTTTTCAAGATATCAATTAAATACAATCAATTAAACAATGATAAATTCAACCAAACACAGAGCGCATAGTGTAAGGAGACGAAGCCTCTTACCGTCTGCCAGCCTTTAAATGGTAAAGCGCCAGGATCTACTGCTGAAGCCACGTCTCCTTACACTATGCGCTCTGTGTGATTGGTTGAATTTATCACTGTTTAATTGATTGTATTTAATTGATATCTTAAAAATAAGCGTGAAATCGAAGCGTTTAAAATAAGCGTCAAATCGAAAAACTTTATTAAAGTTTTTTGTTTGTTTTTTGCAGCTCTACACCGAGGTATAGTTTTCTTGAATGAATTTCCGAACATCCTGTATATACAGCGTATAAAAATTTTCCTATCAATGTAAGCACAGTATATTTCACAATGGACACGTGCCCAAAAAATTAACATACTCTGTGCGATGGTCAGTGAGTTGGGTCTGGATGTAATGTGAGAATGTTTATGAAAACAATTAATAATATTTAAAATAAATAAAAGTTGTATTAATATTTACATAAAATTGTGACATATTACAAAAAAAAAAAAAAAACGATACCAGCATCATAAAATATTTTTATCTAAATTAGTTTTTTGATAACACAGTTTTATATTAAATGCATACCACTATAAATAATGTAAACATTATGCGTATCTACAAGATGTAACAGAATTATTGATCTCACTATACATAATAAGTTTTATTAAGGTAGTTCCAGCATTGACTTGTATAATCAGGACAAAAAACCAGTATACTCGTATTATAGAGCAAATACAAATACACGTATATACTCACATACATATAAATTTTCAAATTCGCCCCCTTTACCTTGATCAGTTTTTTGTATTATAAATACGTATTTCGACTACAATGTCGTCATCATCAGTATAAATTAGCTAGTCGTAATTTACTCTTTAACAATTAGAAATAGATAGAAAGTCGAGATCAATAGACAAAAATAAAAATAAATAGAAAAATAACTCAATTAAAATATTATTATTATTATTATTATAAGCCCAATTCAGCCCACTGGTTGGGCGAAGGCCTCCCCTAACAGCCTCCAATTTTCCCTATTCCTTGCCTTGTGCATCCACAGACATCCTGCATATTTAAAAATTTCATCTCTCCTGCGTTTTATCTGGCATCCCCTTTTTCTTCTGCAATTATAGGGTGTCCATGTCGTCGTTTTATTAGTCCATCGCGTATTCTCAAGCCTCGACACATGTCCCACCCACTGCCATTTTAACCTTTTAATATGTACTACTATATCTTTAATTTTGCTCTTGTTTCTTATGTTTATAGAAGATATTTTTTGCGACTTTTTAATACTGAGCATGGCTCGTTCTTGCGCACGTTGGCATGTGCGAAGTTTTTTATAGTCTTTTTTAGTTAGTGCCGAAACTTGAGATTTAGTGCCAAAACACAGTTATTGGAATGTCACCCTTGAGTATATGTTTTAAGGACCAAAATTTTTTCCATGAGTTAGCTATCCTGGCGTTAATTTCATTCGGACTATTACGCATTGAAACTATTTTTCCTAAATATTTATATTGATTGACATACTCAAGTGCGACTCCATTCAAGAGAATCGGCATCTGTTGGGAATTCGACATTACCTTGGTTTTGCTTCTATTTATCAGGCCCGCTTCTTTACAAGTTGTTCATTGAACAATTAAAATATACTAGATTTAAAATATAAGAAATTTTAAATTATGTTAAAAGTAATCTTGTTAAAATTTTTTCCTTCACATTTATTCCTGTTAACTTTACTCTTATTAAAATTACTCTTATATTGTCTCAGGATATGTTACTTGTTGTTAATTTGGTGACCATTTCACAGTGAAATTCTCACTAATTATCATTCGATAATATAATGTTCACATACATATGTTTATATACAAATTAATGTAAGTTTTAAAGAAAAACAAATTTAAATTAATATATTTCGAAAACAAATGGTAAAACGCGACTTTATTTAAGAAATTTATTTAAGAAATATTTATCTTTACTCTCCTCGTCTTTTTATAAATTCTGTCGAGTTTTTTTTCTTCAATACAACAGGTAATAGTTGGGCGGGCATGAAGTTTTACATGCTTCTAATGAGAAGTTCCCTCAAAAACTTTGTGCGAACTTTGTTATTAATTATTTCGCGTTTTAAACAAAAGTTCCGAAATGTCGGGATTTATTAGAAAACGTCATTTTTAGCTTGTGAAAAATGAGCTAAATCTGTCGAAAAGTGATTTCATGCTAGAACTACCTTAAATTAATCATGGCAGAAAATCGGGAGTGTTTTTTTATTTATCAACTGAAAATGTGTAAATGTGTTAAGAACTGGTATAGATTATACCGTATAGTATAAAAGTACCTAAAAAAATGGGTACTAGTTAGGGACTTCTCGAAATTTACTTTTTATATTTTCAAAGACACTTTATCTGCTATTGATAAGTGGATATTGAGAAATTAAGTATTGATATTTGAGAAAATAAGTAACAACCTTTATTTGAAACGTTACTGAAGTATGACTATGAGGTGTGTTCAAAAAATAAGGTTTCGCGGGCTACATACAAACTTGTACCTACGTACAAGTTCTTCCAAGAAGACGGAAAAAAGTACGCCAAGTTCGATCAAATGTCAAGGTTTTGTTCACTGTTTTCTTCGATTACCGTGACGTAAGGAGTATTACCTTAAAATTATGCGCCGTTTGCGAGAAGCGATACGAAAAAAACCTTCGGAATTGTAGAAAAACAATTCAAGGCTGTGCATCACGATAATGCACCTGCTCACTCATCGTTGCTTGTGTAATACCACAATCATGCCTCAGCCACCATATTCACCGGGATTTAGCCCTCTGCGACTTTTTCCTGTTCCCAAAACTGAAGAGACAAAAGTGCTTATCAGAAGTGCTTCGAGGATTGGACAAAGCGTTGGCACAAGTGTATTATATCTGAGGGGGATTACTTTGAAGGGGGCAACAGGAATATTGATGAATAAATAAAAAGTTTTTGATAAAAATATAAAGAGGGGCCCGCACTGGGTGCTACCATCCGGAGTCAGATGGACCCAGGTTTTTTAACGAGGTTGTTACTCCTCCGACTCCTCCTCCCCATCTCTTGCATGATGAGTCCCATCCATTTGTATGGTTGCCAGACGTGGAAAGTGACAAAAACGATCGCAAATAAATTACAGGTATTCACAAACAAATGTCTCAGAACTATCTTCTATATACACTGGCCAGAAAAAATTACGAACGAGGAATTGATAAGGAGAGCAAGCCAAAGCCCTATCAACGAAACAATAAAGAAAAGAGAGTTTGGCTGGATAGGCCACACCTTAAAAAGGCCATGTAATACCATCAGCAGACAAGCCCTAGACTGGAACCCCCAAGGAAGCAGAAAACGTGGAAGACCCAAGATAACCTGGAAGAGATCAGCAAATGAAGCAAATGGCCCAGAATCGAATACGGTGGAAGGCATTTGTTGCGGCCCTACGTCCCTCAAAGGAACACAGGAATTAATATAATATAATCACTCGTATATAAGTAACTTTGTACCCATTGGTACCCAAAAAAAGGGATGTTTTTAAAATTTTATAATTGATTTGTGCCTTATTGATTCGGTTTTCGAAAAATGCTTCGAATAAAAGTTGTTCATTATAAATATATAGTAACAACCTTTATTCGAAATTTTTTCCAAAACCGAATGAAGAAGGTACTATAAAATTTTAAAACTAATATCAACTTTTGACGCCAAGTGTCCACTTTTTACGAGTTTTAGGTTTTATTTGGACGCAACATTGACGCACCTAAAGTGTTTCAAGGATTTTTCCTTCGTTAAAGGATCAATAGGAAGAGGAACGGGGGTATCAGATTCAGAGAGAAACACAAAGTTTTGAGTTTATCTCTTAATATTAATAAGATGAAAAAGTTGATTATAAAAGTGGTAGAAAATTAATTTCACTAAAATTTGTCACTTGACCATACTTTGTATATGATCAGGTGATAACTATACAGACTGTGTTGGAATGCTTTTCCAATAGAGAATCAATGTTAAATATTATTTATTACTGGCAGGCCGTCTGGTTACTGTGCGGAGTCAGTCAGTACACATGTAATGAGTACACACTCACTCTTAAATGAGTCAGTACACACAGTCAATGAGTCAGTACACACTCTTAAATGACAAACAAACTACCGTACACATATGAGATGACTCCATGTGTACTGACTGACTCCGCACAGTAACCAGACGGCCTGCCAGTAATAAATAATATTTAACGTTGATTCTGTATTGGAAAAGCATTCCAGCACAGTCTGTATACTAATATTTACAGAAATCAAATAATCACTCTGTAAAAAGTTTTTGAAGCCCGGGCAACGCCATCTTTTTCAGTATAGTAGGATATGTTTTTACTTCATTTCACTCTAATTTGAAAATTAATTAGTTAACGTTAGTGTTTGCCTGTAAGGGAATTAAATAATATATATCGAATATAAATTATTACCTACCATAATTTCAAGATTGAATGTCTTTAAAGGAAGAGGTTACTTGTATTGAATCATCCAAGCAATTATTCTTTATCAAATCAATCAAATTAAGATGTAATAAACGGCCAATCTCAGATTGAATGTAAGTAAGCAGAATTTTAGAAAATAG
>OY986042.1:47165965-47168465 GCA_963920215.1 Nineta flava | reverse complement strand
GTGTTACAATAAGTGTTCTCAGATAATTTTGTTTGGTTCTTTATAAAAAATATGGGTAGTTTTTCATTTAAAAATGAAAAATTGTTGAAATAAATTATATATTCGTCTTGAGGGTCAAACCAAGAACCCTTCTAGTTCGCCATGTATATCACAATCGACTAACTTATACCATGCAGTTGAGAAAAAACGATATTTACTCTATATATCAATCCTGCTTTAGTTATCACCGTTCTGTCGAAACGTTTGTTGAATTTCGCATAAAATCTTTGCTAAAACATATTCGCCGTAGGGGCCAGTATAAGGGGGAGGAAGAGACATTGGCTTACGTGACAATATGTGACGAGGAAGGGGGATGGGGTCCAACCAAACGTGATTTAAGGCGACGTGTGAATCCCAATTAGTTTTATTCCTACATTTTGTTTAAACTACAGGGTTTGACATTACAAGCTTTGAGTGAGAGGTAGGAAGAGAGATAGAATAAATACAGGGTACCTACCAATTATTATTATTTTCTTTTTTTAATTAAAACATTTTCAGAAAAAAATATAATAATACCAACCCTTTTTTATGGTCACTATCTATTATAATTATTCACTTTTGACTATACAATACATACAATACATTGAATACATACTCTGGAATTTTGGGCATAAAATGTACCTTTTAATATATTTGTGTATGAATAAAATATAAATCTTTTGATCTTTTACGTTTACCGCTAGACAATTGTAATTTTTTGATGGTTTAGCTTTAGTTTAGATTTTAGAATTAGGTTTTTGGAAATTCCGAATAATTTGCCAAAAGTATTCATATTGGAGAACTAATAAACAATTATTTACCTGTTTTAATTATTTTTTCTTAGTAGAGGGTAGAGTGTCATGGGAATTTGATGACACTGGATACAATAAACATGCCAATGATAAAGCTGGGTGGGTGGGGGTTAATTTGTAACTAATTTCTAAATGGAGGTGCGGCGCCATCTGCGATGAAAAGTATTATTAGGCAAGGGATTGACATGTGTCATTTTCCTATTGGTTTTCTTGGAATCTATAGAACTAAAAAGGATAAACACTTTTGAGAAGTTTGGGATCTATGTTGAATCCTTTTCGCCTCCTTAAGTTAATCGGATCGATTTTATTTAAATCAGTTGAATAGTTTTCGAGTAAAAAGTCAGAAAGCGTACAGCAAACTGGATGGAAATTTTTTTCAATTTTCATATTTTCCGCTCTTTGGGAGGAAAAATCTTTTTCTTGACGGGGCTTAAAAATTTTCTTCTGATTCGATTGCCAAGATTTATTATTAGAATAATAAAACAAAATGTTCCCATTTGTACAGCTTATTTGACTTAAACCCCGTGTTCACTTCCCCTCTCAGAAACCCCTCTCAGAAAGTAGCAAAATTTATTATAACATCCTCAGAACCATACGACTTTTACACAATTTTCTCTTGTATTAAACGTATGTAACAGTTTACGTGACACATCCGGTACTTTTATGTATATATATATGCTTATTATAATATGATTTAGTACTATCTCTGTTTAATTATATATTGTTCTTTATTTTTAGTATTAAATTGTTAATAGTATACAATTTTTTTTTTCAAATATTAATTTTTATTATTTATGTTATATTTAATACATTTTGTTTTAAGATTAGTAAATTATATGATTTGGGTTTCCCCCGCATTCGTTGCCATTTTTTCATGGAAAATTGTCTTGAAATGTGACTGCTTCAGTGTAGCTTTTGAATGAGGAAAACTGAATTAAAATTTTCTATATTAGAAAATTTTGATGAATAATCTTGAAAAATTGTATAGATATTGTTTAATTAGACAATCAATCATCAGGCGTATTGCCCAAATTATTTGGTTGTTGAACAAATTCATCGAAAAAAAGTTGTTCGTTATGAAAATAGTAACAACTTTTGTTCAAATTCTAATTGTTCTAAATTTGTTTTTCGAAAACCGAATCGATTCGTCACAAATTAACTCTAAATTTTTTAAAAAGAACGCTAAATTTGGGACCCGGAGACTTCTAAGTAGAGTAAAACTTATTAGAAAATTGTCAAAAAGTACGTAATTGGCTTGGATGAATTCAATTTGGAACACATGAATTAAGATTACAGAATGGTCTAGTTTGAGGTCAGTGTCATCTTAACGAAGTGATATTTAGTCTAAATATTGCAAGACGACCCATAGCTGGGCATCATGATCATTACTCGTGTCCATGTATTTTTATGTTAAAGCTATATTTTATGGTCCTCACGCCTTCACATCCCAAAGATTGGGCTCGGATTGATATCATTCAATCAATTTTAATGTCCCAATCGTTGCCCGATGTGAAGTTTCTTTTGCATACACGACCGTTAATCAATGAATCTTGCACGGAATTGCTGTATTTGCCTTTCATTCTCGTTTCGAAAAACCTTTGTGGTTTGTCAGAAAGCCGATACGAAACGGAGAAGGAGGCGTGAAATTGTGAAATGCTTGGAAACTTCAC
>OY986042.1:46925965-47160965 GCA_963920215.1 Nineta flava | reverse complement strand
AGCTTGAGACCCACCAACTGATGATATGTTTCAATATTACAGCTTTAAAAATCTACATTTTGGGGACTAACTGACTCACTTAGCATCAATATTCTAGGGTACTTCCGGTTGTCCTAGAAATTTGATTTTTGGTAGGCAGATAGGTCTTAGGCTGAAACCATCCAGAAAAGTGTAAAGCGAAAATTTATACCTCAAAAACGGCAATTGATATAAGAAGAAAAAATTTTAAGGCAAAAAATATTCCTTGTTTCAAAATTAATATATTTTGTTTGAAACTTTTTTTCATAAATTTTATAGATTTTCCATAATTTCTGTTCAAACATTGTCCATTATCACTAGCGATGTGATTGCAGCCACACCTCTAGTGACCGGTTATAATCTGATCAGAATGAAATTTGCTACGGGAGGTGCTTTTGGTATTTGAATTGCTAGGTTCGTTATTGGGCAAAATCGGACAAGTAAAAAGAGGAGTTTAGAGGGAGGGGAAACACAAAATTATGTATATTTCTCTTAATAATGGAAAAATAAAAAATGCAATAGGAGCTAAGTTACAAAAAATTAATTTTACTACAATTTTGTTTCTTATCATTTTTTCGTTTACTCTAATATTCACTATTTAAGATTGAAAATTAAAATCCTAAATATCTTTGTATACATTTTAGTTTGAAAAAAAATGACCCGGTAATAAATGAAGTAAAGTTGATTTTCTACATCTTTACATCTCATACATTTTTCAACTTTTCTAATATTAAGAGAGATTTTCTATATTATGTGTTTTCTTTTACTCTGCAACTCTGGACTAGCGTGAATTACGACTAGTCCAACAAATCTTTCGGTAACCACCAAAAGAAATTATTTAACTATTTTAACTAGTGATGAGCAAAATTTGTCTTGGTCTTATTCTTGCAATTTTGCAAGGCCAAGATCAAGATGATACATATGCTAGCATGGCCAAGACTGAATGAACAAGAACAAGACCGACACCAAGACCGATAATGCAAGACCAAGACCAAAGTGCAAGACTAAACTAAAAATTATAACTTCCGTTGTAAATAGGATATATGAGAATATTTGTCGTAACCTCAATATATGTTTTTGTTGGAACAAAACATTTTGTGTGTTTAAAATTTCCATTTGACTACACTAAATTTAAACATCAAATATAAAAAAAATTCGTTACGCAGGAGCTGCTTCAACTTAGCGAATTTCCTTAAAATACATAAATCACTTTCTAGCGGTCACAATTTTGGTCTGATCAAAATGAAATGTCGTATATGATTTTAGTATATGCGAGGCCAATTTTATTAATAAATGACATTCGTCAAGGGGAAATGGGGGCATAAAGAAAGGAGAAAACACAAAATATAAAATATCTCTCTTAATATTCAAGACAATCGAAAAATGTGTAAGGAATAAAGTTGTAGAAAATCATGTTTGCTACAATTCACCACCTTGTGCTTTTGCTCAAACTCTAATGTGTACAGAGATATTAAGGAATTTAATTTTCAATCTTAAACCGTTAAGATACAAAATTACAGTAAAACTTAGTATCTACAACTTTATTTCTTATAAATTTTTCGATTTTTCGAATATTAAGGGAGATATGTCAAATTTTGTGTTTCTCCCTCCCTCTAAACCCCCCCCCCTTTCCTCTTGAATACCAAAAGCGCCATGAATACCAAATTTCGTTCCAATCAAATCAAAACTGTGACCGCTAGAGTGATTACAGACACATATATATATATATATATATATATATATATATATATATATATATATATATATATATATATATATATATATATATATATAAATTTTACAGATGGTGATTTTCGACATCTACTAGGTAGGATCGATGGACATTTGCAAAAATTTTACCATTATCTGAATAAATGGATCTACTCTACAAGAATATTGACGTAATTGGAAGGGTAGATTTTCGAGTTTAATTCTCACTACGTATTTATAACAAGACCAAGACTGCAAGTAATTGAGCAAGACCGAGGCTAAGACCGGACAAGCAAGACCGAGACCGATACCAAGACTGTCTTGGTCTTGCTTTGCTCATCACTAATTTTAACTATCTTGGAGAAAACCGTATTTAGAAGATTTATGTTTAAACCGTCATTATATTCTAATGCAATTTTTGATTCAAACAGAATATGCAATTAAATTTTGCAAAAAGACAGCCATTTGATAGTTATGTACAGAATGTTAAGGAACATATATAAATTGACAAGATTAATATAATTTCATTTGTTATTACAACTACTATCTTGTAACCTTGAACAGTAACGTGATATATGATATAATTACTGAATGTATATAAGTGACTGTGAGTACACATAAACCATATCTTGACAAAATAGAAACCCGACTTCAAAAATCAAATATCAAATATTCTATAACAAAAAATGCACTTAAAAGTAAAAAAAAATAATGCACTAAAAAATAAAAAAATAATTGTGCCAATCTTAGTTCAGTTATAGAGAAATTCACATAACTTTTGGACACCGCCTCCAAAAATAACAATAATTGTACATATATATTTAAAAATTTTTGCTTAGGTGAACTAAAATTGGCACAGGAATATGCAATTATTTTTTTACTTTTTAGTGCATTTTTTGTTATAGAATATTTGATTTTTGAAGTTGGGTTACCATTTTGTCAAAATATGCTTTATTTCTCGCGTTTTAGTGACTTTGAAGTTCTGTAACTGATTTTATTTGTTTAAATATGGGTAGACCTACTAAACGACCTACTAATTTTTAGTGCATTTTTTGATAACACATTTTTTTTACCCGTATTTTTTTGTTTTTAATTTTTAGTGCATTTTTTTATAACAGATTTTCAGTTTTTTTTACATGCATTTTGTTTTTTTTTTGTAAAACTTTTTTTTTTTTGGAGTCGGTTTTTTTTTGTAAAAATTTTTTGAAGTCGGTTTTTAAAAAAATTTTCTTATTTTCCCATTATGAATGAGTAAAAATCGAAATCACATATAAAATGAAGATTTTCCTCGATTTCCCGGGGATCGCCTCATCAGAATGGGATTTGGTGACAATTGGACCAATGGGAAACCAAACCCTTTAAAACAAAACAAAAAATTCGAAATCGGTTCATAAATGACGAGTTCTGAGGTGACACACATAAAAAAAAAAATAATAATACAGACGAATTGAGAACCATCCTCCTTTTTGAAGTCGGGTTAATAAATATACAATATTATTACTTTGCAACTGAAAATTATAAACAGAAAAATAACTACTATATTCTTCCTTGAACAAAATCAAATTAAATAAATATTATTATAAAAACAACAAAATATTTATACATTGAAATCCTACAAATGTTTTGTTCGTAAGTATATAAATATAATGATTGTGTTAAATTCGAGGTTAGCATTATCTCTTTATATAATAAATACAGCCGAATTATATCCTACACTCTCGTTCATAATAAATGAACTAGTTGAATCATTCTAACTGTTACTGTATGCAGTATTATACAAATACTCGCACAACTCTTGACCGTCGGGGTGGCCTTTGATCTTGGCTCCGTGTTCTTGAGATAATGCAAAAAACCACACCCTTCTAGCATGAATAGATGTAAAAAAAATAATTTTTGGAGGTTTTGCCCATTTCCAGGGGAGTTGCGCTAGGAAAAATAAAGTTTTCTGATTTTTTTCATTAGTTTGAAATTATTCCGCGTCGAATGCAAAAACCGCATCCTTTTAGCATGTCTAGAAATTGGTAAGAATTCGTATACGTCAGTTAGTGAGCCAGTTACACAAATTCTATATATTAGGATTTTATGAACGGGGTTTATAAATGAACGGGAGTATACAATAGAATGTAGATGAACCAGATTGAACTACAATTCAATATAGACCAATTTTTGTCGATCGCTCGCGATGTTATGACAACGTTAATTGAAGAGCTTGAGGTAAGATTTCAAGATCTTGAAAAAAATAAATAATTGTGGATTTTATATCTTTTCCTTTTAAAAAAGATGTGAAACGCATTAGCCAAAATATTTCAGGCATATTTCATATGGAGCAAAAGGCATCAAAAAATGAAATTTTAATTTTACAAACTGATTTTTTCTTACAAGCCAGAAAATGTGAAGCAGATTTTTGAAAATACGCCAGCCAAGAAAAATACCCCAATATTACCAAATGTAGCGAATATATTTATTCTTGGTTCGGATCTGTGAATCTGCATTTTCATTTTTAAAGTTAATGAAGACTAAACAACGTTCTGTCCTGACTAATTCCCATACTGATGACTCATTATTATGATGCTAGTCAGGATATACACCTAATTATGATTCCTAGGTTAGATACATGTAAATTCAATCTTCCCATTAATGTTAAGGCAATAAAATAAATTATAAATCTGTCTTTTTCTGTAGCTTATTTGAATTAATTTTGACCCTTTAAATAATTCTGTTGTTTTTAACGTACGATATACGCGAGCTGTTTGTGATAGATTAGAAAAAAACATGATTATAAATCTTATATTACTCTTCCATGATAACTTTTCCTGGCCCAAGAGAAATCGCGGAAGTGAAATCTTAAAATCAAATTATCAGTCATACTGTGCATTTTTATAACAACTTTTTCACATTTTTAAGATAAAATTGGATCTTATACACACAAAAGTTGGCCAGTCCTGATATAGATGAACCAGATATACCGGTTGTTTAGTTTACATCTTCGCATAGTAGATCTCCCACGAGTATGAGAAAGTACATATGTATACATTAAGCAATGTGTATGAGAAGGAGGTCTTATAGGTTTGTTTTCTTACTTAAAGTTAAACTGTTGAAAGTGTAATATGACGTCACATAACATATCAAGAGTGCTATCACCCTCTTTGTCTAATCGGGAATTTCAATCATTCATATCTCGCTTATTTTTAAAGTTATTTAAAAAGTATATACATATTCCCTATTATTAATGATTCAAATATAATCATTTATCATCTTACAAGCTCTTAATGATTGTTTAATAATTATATTGTTTACTATTACACAAAAAATTTAATTAAAAAAAATATTATAAAACTAGATACTTGTAAATTTCCCACAAGAAAAGTATCAGAAATGTTTTTATGAACCTCCCAAAAATAATTGCAAAAAAAGTGGAGTACAATTTCTAATTACCTGCAGACCTCACATTATATATATATATATATATATATATATATAAATCGATAATATTAGAGCGGTAAATATAATATCGTTCAGACAATTCTATAATTAATCGTAAATCAAACAGACCATAAACTATTGTACAATTAATAATGTGGGTGGTCGTTGTTTAATTATCTGTGTAAATATATAAAAATAATATAACAATATAACTGACCACATAGAAGTACTATCATTAGTCTAGGAGCTAGTTGCCGGGAAATATACGGTATTTCAGTAAAATTCGTAAGTTATTACATTAGACTTATCACATGGAATAGGAATAGGGAATATGCATGAAAATTTTTTTTCACATTTATTTTCAGAATATAAAAATACTGCTAATACTGTAATAATATTTAAAAACGAAATTAAAATCCGACAAATATCAAGGAAGCTATAAGCTTTTAAAGATTATTATGTGTCTCTTTCTTGAAAAAATACTAAAAACGGAGTTTTACGTGTATTTTAAATGGTGAAAGTGTAATAAGACGTCACATAACATATCAAGAGGGCTATCACCCTCTTTGTCTAATCGGGAATTTCAATAATTCATATCTCATTCCGAATCTGTTGGTGACTTTAGGGCCTTACAGTTTTTGTGATTTCTTATCTACGTTTCTATTGTTGATTTGTGCCAAATCCATTCGATTTTCGAACAAAAAATGATATATACAAAAGTTGTAAATATTTTTATGTTGAACAACTTTTATTCGTGTACTTTGTTCAAAAACTAAATGGATTGGGCAAAAATCAACTATGTAAAGTGAACGCCACTTTTGTGGCCATGTGTGGAATCAATCGAGAATCGGAATCTTCCTTCCGTGTGAGGCAAGTCTATATAGAATAACTCAAATCGTATGAACCACATTCAAATACAGTCGCTATAATACCGCTACCGGCTCTTTGACTAAATGAACTTTTTTGGAGGTTTTATTTCCATTTATTATTAAAAGACTAAACATTATTTTCATTAACAATTTTATGTAAGTTAAGTTAAATTACACTTTTTTTGGTTAATAAAAATGAATATCATCAGCAGAAAACCGCATACTGCCCTTGAAAAGTGGCTTTTTCTTGCCACATAATTTTATTATATTTTTTTTAAAATTAAAAAACAAAATTTTATAATTAAATTTTTTGGTCGTTTAAAATAAATTTATTATTTTATTGGTCAAATGATTTTAGAAAGACTATTCTAACAGTATTCTGGTATTTAAATACAGTAAAACTTTACCTAGGTAGTAGTAGTAGCGATGCGTGGCAAGGTAGGTACTTCTAGCCCTTTTTTACCGACCCCTGAAGGACAAGGAATTTCTATGTAGACTAGGAATTGGTAGGATGTGCGACTGCAACCGACTTTGATTGAAACTTAGAGAACTGGAGTTTATGAAAGGAAACTGCAGGAAAATTTGGCAAGCATAGCAGGCTACTTTCGTTCTTTTCCATACGCCAACAGTCAATTAACATTATTTTTATAAGATTTAAAAAAAAATTAATTTAATTGACAAACTGCCGCCGTTGGGATCGAACCAGCAATTTGCCAGTTTCGAGCAGAATGCCTTTAACAGCACGACCCATCGGACGGTAACCTCACCTATACTTGGAAGTAAATTCATTTGTAAAGAAGCCTCGAATATCGTCACAGTTTGAGTGGATCAGTCTATTTTCAAAATGACGGGGAGGAAACATATTAATGTTTCCCCCACTTTTGATCTATTTATCATTTTATTTAAACGTGTGAAATATAACCAGTGATATCAAAACAATGTATCGTTATGTTATATACAGTACAACTGTTTTTTGTGACTTTTGTAGAAACCCATAGCACTCCGGTTGTCCAGAAAACAAAAGTTTTGTTGTATGAAGTAATAAAACTACATAAACCAAAATATAAAAATTATACGATAAATTATATCATCCAGAGCTCAACCCTATCGAAAAAGCATGGGCTTTAGTGAAAAATTGGGTGGCCTCACATAATACAAGCTTCAAGCTTGACGACGTCGTGAAATTGGCTGCGCAAAAATTTGCTGCAATCCCAAAAGACGATTGGGTGAAGTTATGTAAACATGTACAAAAAGTAGAGCAACAGTACGTCGAGAAGAGTTTATAATTTATTATAAATTTCGACAGTGAGCTTGCTCCGACGAATTTTCTGAAGACAACTAGAATTCACTAGTTGTCGCCTTCAATAGTTTTTTAGTACCACTGATTTATTGTTTGGGTAGTAATTTTGGTGTATGTATTATGTATTTTTTCATATTCTATTAATAAATAAAGATGGGTATATGATTAACTTTATGTTAAATATTACTTTTGCTTTTTTTAATTCCCAAAAATTTTTTTGGTTATTTTTGATTGTTGTTTATCTTTCTCTTTCATTGATATTAAAATTTTTTTTTTTTCTTCATTTATTATTAGCGAATTTCCTCCAAAGGAAATGTAGCTATTGTTTTTGCACCAATGTTGGAATTTCGTAAAAATTTCTTCAAATGTCCATCGATCCTACCTATTAGATGTTAAAAATCACTATCACTAAAATTTGTATATATATGTACTTTTTTTAAATGTCTGTGGAATCTCTAGCGGTCACAGTTTTATTCCGATTGGAATGAAATTTGGTATTTGAGTCGCTTTTGGTATTCTAAAAGTCAAGTTCGTTAATGGGCAAAATCGGACGAAGGGAAAACTCAAAATTTGACTATCTCCCTTAATATTTGAAAAATCGAAAAATTTATCAGGAGTTAAGTTGTAGGTACTAAGATTTACTGTAATTTTGTTTCTTATCATTTTTCTGTTACACGAATATTTACAGAAATATTTACAATTAAAGATTGAAAGTTAAAATTCTAAATATCTCTGTTCTCATTAGGGTTTGAGAAAAATGATCAAGTAATGAATTGTAGCAAACTTGATTTTCTACAACTTTACTCCTTATACATTTTTCGATTATTCTAATATTAAGAGAGATATTTAATATTTTTTCTTTGTTTGATACGAATACATGAAATATATTTTATTGTAAAAAAATTGGTTGTCGTTTCCATAGTAACTATAAACTAGAATCGTTATTTTGGATATTAATAAATTTAATTTTTGCCAAAACTAAAGTCATATCAGATATTATATTTCATTTTGATCACACTAAAATTATGACCGCTAGAGAGTGATTTATGTACTCTAAGGAAATTCGCTAAGTTGACGCAGCTCCTGCTTAACGAATTTTTTATAGAGAAAAATGCCGAAACATATATTTTTAATAACAAATATGCTGTCTCTTATTATTTAATGGCCATGATATATTGCTGTTTTTATCTGATATATTTGTTTACAGAAAAATATTTTACATTCTTTTAGCTAAATAATTAACATTCTTTAATAATTATGAGACGAAATTTCAATAATATTTTAAATAAGTTGCCCTTCTACTTTTAAATAAGTTCCCCTTACGCGCATATAATGGTCAAAACAAATGAATTCAGCTCTATGTTTTTGGAGATGTTGTATATTTCTCTGAATAATGTTCAATGACCTTGCACGATTTAAATTTATTCGAAATATCTGATACGTAACAAAAAATTTGAAAATTTTTCAATAGGAATTCAATTTTGATAGTAAAACTATCTGCCTTACAGTCCGGGATACCAAAGGGTTTTTTCAGGATGATGAGCATCAAGCTGGTACTTTGCAAGTATCTTCGTTTTGACAAGACGCTCAAATTTTGGAAAATGGTATCGAAATTTTCTGGAAGCTGTTGAACATTGAGGACGGGAGACTCGGATACCATTCCATTGAATTTGTTGGACGAAAATTTTTCCTCGTTCTTCACTTGATTATCTTACAATTAAACTTAAAAATAACTTGATTCTCGTAAACTTTGGATGAACGGCCAAATCGTTATTCGATACCATTTTCCAAAATTTTATAATTAAAAAAGTTGGCCGTCTTGTCAAAACGAAGCTATTTACAAAGTATCAGCTTGATGCTCATCATCCTGAAAAAACCCTTTGGACTCCCGGACTATTAGTTCTTGTGATGTTCGATAGATGAGGCTTGCGCACCGAGGGTCAAGGAGCGGGCTCCTTTGCGAACTGAGCGCGTTTGTTAACACATTGAAATTTGTGAAGAAGTTTTGCAATTTGTTACCGTTAATAATTTCATAAATCTTTGAGAAAATCGACAACAGTGAAAGAAGTTAAACATAGTTTCATATTTAAACATAGTTTCATTAACAAAATAATAATTTCTCGTTTATTTTATTAACGTAACCCTTGCAATGCACATGTAACTATCTAGTTGAGCTTGACTACTCTGTTTCTAAACATTATATTATCGAATGATAATTAGCGAGAACTCGTGAAATTTCCACCAAATTAGTAACAAGTAACATATCCAGCGACAATATAAGAGTAATTTTAATAAGTAAAATTAACAGGAATAAATGTGAATGAAGGAAATTTTAACAAGAGTAATTTCAATATAATTTAAAATTTATTATATTTTAAATCCAGTATATTTTAATTTAGTTAATTTTATATTTATTTTTATTTTTGTCTATTGATCTCGACTTTCTATCTATTTCTAATTGTCAAAGAGTAAAGTACGACTAGCTAATTTATACTGATTATGACTACATTGTAGTCGAAATACGTATTTATAATACAAAAAACTGATCTAGGAAAAGGGGGCGAATTTGAAATTTTCCTCTGTTTCTTATTATTGTCACCAAGTGTCATAGTCCCAAGGAACAGAAACCAATATTTATCATATTTTCGATTTCTGTTAGTTCGATATGTTTCGTCACTTTTTGTACTCAAAATCTAATAGAAATATCCAAATTTTAACATCAAATTTCAAAACACATGACCAAAATTTTGTATAAGTAAAAACACACTATTTAATTTATTCATTACGTTGAACTACGTTTTTTCTCGATTTTACGTTTTAGCCCGATCATTTGGTAATTTTACCTGGACAGTTTTGCAGGAGTTTTGAAAATTAGTATTTTTATATTTTCGAACTTTCACTTTGCCACGTTTTTTGATAATATCTCCTTTCCGATTCATTTAACGATGAAAATGGTTATGTCGTAAATTAAACTGGAGAAAATTTCCTATAATTTATATAAATTTTTTTTTCGTCAAATGAATAGTTTCAGCGTAAGATTATCGCAAACCAATACGCATATTTCGTATATTAACGAATAATATTTCACTACGCGTAGAAAAATCGGCCTACTACGGTCGATATGGCAACGTCGCAGGTATAAAGGGACTTGGTCTTTGAGCTCCTTGGTCTTTGTGCTCCTTCTACGGAACATATTCCGACAGATTGATTGATTGATTGATTAATATCGGGGTAAAAAACTATTGCACTTCGACCCTATGGTCCATTGTGCTGCTTTTTTTACCTCAGTCTGACGAGACGCGCTTCTCCCATATGTTGGCAATAACCTGGTGCTTGCTTATCAGGTCCTCCTGAAGGTTCATATATTCGGGGTGAGATGCACCGAATATCCTGTATCTGCTGTAACCCGGAGGTTCGCAGTCAAAGATTATGTGGCTGGATGTTTCTTCCTCCTCGCCTCACAATCTACACATAATGGAGCCGTTATGGAGTCCCATTGTGTGCAGATGATTCCACATGGGATAATGGCCGGTAATGAACCCGGTAACCCTACGCAGTTTCATCCTGTTCAGCCTCAGTGCATCGAGAGATAACCTCTTTATTGCACTCTGAAGCAGTACCTTCCCGAGCTCTTGCCGCGGTACTTTTTCCCAGTGATCACGGTGTTTAGCATTTGACCACTCGTTGATCACTTGTTTACATGCAGTCTTTGGAATTCCAAAAATAGGCTCTGGGCCTATAAATGGCATTCCGGCTCCCTTCTTTGCGAAGGTATCCGCTTTTTCGTTTCCTTCGAAACCACTGTGACCCGGCACCCAGATCAATTTAAAATTGTTCCGTTTTGCCAGTTTCAGAAGTTGCCAGTTTCAGTGACAGAACTCAAATATTATGTCTGAATCATCAGTACAAGTCTATCGTACTGAGGAGAAATAATAAGTAATGAAAAATTAATCATTGCGATCCATTACTCCAACATTCTCTTTCAGAGATCATTGTTTTTTGTTCGCTGCTGAGAAAACAGCACAGTTTACTGCGAAACAAAAATTTTGCTTGTGCGATCGTAATATTGTGTATACCGTGATTGTAATATTGCGTAAATTATCAATGAAATACAGCATTTAAAAAATTGCTAGAGCTCGTAAGGTGGCAAAGTGAAAATTCAAAAAGAGCTCGTCAAAATCTTTAAAAATACTAATTATCAACACTTCCGGAAAACTTTCCAGGTAACCCACTTTTTGAGCACCAAATGATTGTACTATTTACAGAAAATAAATTTTGAAAAAACAATATTCGAAAATATTATGACTAAAGTTATTGATTGGTAATATTTCGTTTCCTCCCAGAATGTAATGAGAACGAAAAACAGAAAGTGCGATTTTTATTTAAAATGTTGTAACATATTTATGTGCATAATATTTTCTCGAAAAATTAATTTATTCCATATTAAAATATTACACCGTATTATCGCTACACAAATAAATTTTAAAAATTTATTTCGTTCATGTAATTGAAAATAAATTATCTACCATTTGAGTGTAAAATTCCAAAAATTTGTAATGACTCACACGCAATCAAATACCATTTATTTATAATTATATAAAATTATGGATAAAGTACTTGTTATATTATATAGTTTATAATTACAAATTACAGTAAAACTTATAATTAACACATTATTTATAAAAAGACATAATGGTATAAACAACAAAAAATCATTACAGTCATATTCATTTGCTTACTTATTTAAATATTTATAGTGCAGCATAAGTCGGAATGAATCATTTAAAATCTTTATTAAATACTGATATTAAAAAATTAACTCGTCAACCAGGAATCGAACCTCGGGCCTATGGTGTAGCGATTAGCACGCTGGACTGATATCCAGAGGCACGAGGTTCGATTCCTGGTTGACGAGATAATTTTTTCATATCAGTATTTAATTAAAAATCCAATGACATTGGTCTATAAAGTATACGCTAGTATTCTAGAATTTGTCTTACGCAACCTAAATGGAATTTGGATAAACAATGTATTGTTGACGATTAAGTATACACAAATAAATATATGAATAATAATTTCGACAGAAATAATACTGTCGAAATAAAATTGATAATGATATGAAAAAGTTGGCTCTTACGTCAGAGTCGTCTTTGGTGTAGCGGTTAGCACGCTGGACTAGATATCCAGAGGCCCGAGGTTCGATTCCTGGTTGACGAGTTAATTTTTTCATATCAGTATTCAATTAAAAATCCAATAACATTGGTCTATAAAGTATACGCTAGTCTTCTAGAATTTGTCATACGCAACTTAAATGGAATTTGGACAAACATTGTATTGTTGTCGCTTAAGGACGTACCAGCACTGTGTTATGCAATCAGCACAACAAACTGGTGTGATGCACAAATATATAAACACACATATACAACACATAGACAAATACGCAGTTCACATATACAAAATAATGTTGATTTGAAGAAAATAAATAAATTTAAATTTTTATATTTCGAAAACAAAACGGTGACACGATTGTTTTAAATAATTTATATAATAAATATTTAGCTTTACTCTCCTAGTTTTTTTTAAAATTCTGTCGATTATTTTTTCTAATACAACAGATAATAGTTGGACGGGCATGAAGTTTTACATGCTTCTAATGAGAAAGAGTGAGAGAGAATGATAACTTTGATATTAATTAACTCTAAATTTGATATTAATTATCTCTATATTATTTCGGGAATTATTAGAAAACATTATTTTTAGCCTGTGAAAAAAAAATGAGCAAAATCCGTCGAAAAGTGGTAGTATGCTGCTACATCTTTAAGTATACACAAATAAATATATGAATAAAATCTTTATGGTAGAAGACATTTTCTTCATCTTTGCAACAACAAATTAATTTAGCGGCATGTTTGTTTTACAGTCAATCCTGAAAGAGCGGGAGTTCAAAGGACCGGAATTTTTTTCTCGCTTATGGTATGGCTTTTTTCGCTTATGGCCACTTAACCAAGTTTCTCACTTACAGATATGCTGGAGTGGGTTTTCTAATTTACAGAGGTAAACAAAAATATACGTTACGCAGGAGCTTCGTCAACTTAGTCAATTTCCTTAGAATGCGTATATCACTCTCTAGTGGTCACAATTTTAGTCTGATCAAAATAAAATGTCGTATCTGATATTATTTTGTTATTTGCAAGGCCAATTTTATTAATAGATGACATAGGTTAAGGGGAAAAGAGTCAATAGAGAAAGAAGAAAACACAAAATATAAAATATCTCTCATTATATTATAACAATCGGAAATTGTATATGGAGTAAAGTTGTAGAAAATCTTGTTTGCTACAGTTCATTATTTGATCATTTTTATCAAATTAATGTGTAACAGAGATATTTAGGGTTTTAACTTTCAATCTTAAATTGTAAATATTATAGTGCAACTGAAAAACTGATAAGAAACAAAATTATAGTAAAACTAATTTTCTACAACTTTACTTCTAATGTATTTTTTGATTTTTCCAATATTAAGGCATATGCCAAATTTTGTGTTTCCCTCTCCCTTTAAACCCCCCTTTCCCCTTGACCGATTTTATCAATTAAACTACTTGACCTATGAAATATCACAAGCAAGACACAAACGTATATATATATATATATATACGGTCATTTTTAACATCTATTAAGTAGGATGAACATTTGAAGAAATTTTTACGAAATTCTATCATCGGTACAATAAATATGCTCGGTATAATAAATTGTCGCTTATAAAGGTATAGGGCAAGCGGCAGCCGTGGAAAACGACTCTCTCGTATAGAGGTTTCTGTTTCTCACTTGTCGAGGTTTTTGAGAGTAAAAATGAGAGCTTTCTCGCTTATCCAGTTCTTGTTCGCCTAGATTTGACTGTAATAATACATATTATTGCGCTTAATGATATTTAACTACGCATGTAGATAATTTAACGTAATACGCTCTTCATAGCCTGGACAAAAAAAATGAACTTACCTATTCAGTAAACAGCTTGATGAAATTCAGTAAAAACAGCTGTTAAGATTTTTCACGTAGCTTACCGTGTGGTGTGAGGTATGGTTAAACAAGGCTATAAAAACGCTAATAACAGTTCTAAGTTGAATTTTTTATTTCGGTCAATATTTCGTGACATATTACCTACTCAAGACGTTAATAATGTACGATCCCTCCCCCGTCTAATATTCTAATCTTAAAAAAACACCGCAAAACCCCTAACAAAACCGATAAACTATTAGAATAGTTTTTAATGAACTTGATTTTTCCCTTAATAAGCGTGACAAGAAAAACCAAATATCTATAAATTTTCAACAAAAACTATTTTGAAGCAGATATGTTGACAGTTTCACAAGGCGATCGAAAGCCAATTTTGGTCGGTCGTTCGCGATGTCTTAACAAAAAGTAATTGAAGAATTTGAAGTAAGATTTCAGACTTTGAAATAATAAATGGAATTTAAATATTACTCTTTTAATAAAGTATGAATCGCATTAGCCAAAAAATTGCATATGGAGTAAAAGGCATTAAAAATGAAATTATAATTTTACAAACTGATTTAATCTTAGAAGCTAAAAAATTTGAAGAAGATTGTTGAAAATATGTCAACCGAAAAATACATATGCCAATAATGTAGTGAATATATTTGTTTCGGATCTGCATACCTGTGTGAATCGGCATATTCATACTTTTATTGTTAACGAAGATTAAACAAGGTGCTATACTGACTAATTCCCATACTGAAGACTCATTATTATTATATTTGCAAAAGATATACATCTAATAGGGAATATGCATGAAAATTTTTTTTCACATTTATTTTCAAATATGAAAATACTGTTAATACTGTAATAATATTTAAAAACGAAATTAAAATCCGACAAATATCAAGGAAGCTATAAGCTTTTAAAGATTATTATGTGTCTCTTTCTTGAAAAAATACTAAAAACGGAGTTTTACGTGTATTTTAAATGGTGAAAGTGTAATATGACGTCACATAACATATCAAGAGGGGTATCACCCTCTTTGTCTAATCGGGAATTTCAATCATTCATATCTCCCTTATTTTTAATGTTATTTAAAAAGTAATTTTACCTTGATTTTTGTCAAGTAAACATGCTTCAATTCAAGTAAAAAAAAATTTTCATGCATATTCCCTATTATAATTCCTAGGTTAGAGACATGCAAACTCAATGTCCCCATTTATGTTAAGGCAATAAAATTAATTAAAAATCTGTTTAAATCTGTAGCTATTTGAATTAATTTTGACCCGGTAAATAATTATGTTGTTTTTTACTTAGGTGAATATACAGGGTCTTTCAGTACGAGGTGTGCTCCCGCAAGCTGTTGATAGATTAGTAAAAAACTTCCCTTATAAATCATTCTTTCCTGATAAATTTTCGTGACCCAAAAAAATTGCGAAAGTGAAATCATAAAATGAAATTATCAACCATAGTGTGCATTTTTATAACAACTTTTTCATATGTACGAACGACTAGAGGTCGATCGCGACACATTTTTAAGATAAAAAGTAGATCTTATACACACAAAAGTTGGCCACCAGTAGGCTATTGGGGCTATTGGATAGAGAAAAGGCTTCGTTCGCATGCTCGCCATTGTTGGTTCAAAAGTCTATAGATGGTGTATTTTTGTTACAGCATATACTTTATGCATACCGTTTGTTTTGGAATGATTTGCTAGTGGAGAATCAATGTTAAATATTCTTTACTATATAACTACACAATGCTTCATAAAGAAATGAAAATAGTGGGGTTACTCTGTAGTCAGTAGTGTGTGTGTGCATATGTAATGAATAATAATATTATAAATTAAGTGGGCATCACTAATCCCCACTCTTAAATGACATCAAACCAACATCATAACACAAGCAGCCAGATGTTTTTAAGTATGTGTATGCATATATGGTTTTATAGTAAATATTTTATTTATTTATTTAAAATACTTTTGAAAACTGTATATCGCCATGCTCGGCCCAAAAAAATATATTAAATTATTTTCCTTCTTATATCGAATTGGTAGTTATTGGATACCTGGATACCAAAATTTTCGATACACCAGCAGCCATTGAATACTGGATTAGAACCTTCTATTAGTTTTTTTTCTTTTGTATACACATTTAGTTTGTGTCATTATAATGTAGTCACCGTTGTTGGTACAGAGATTTGTAAAAATAAAGAAAAAAAAACTAGATCGATTTACTTTACATTAAAGTGAATAGTAATTGACTTGTAAATGTAAATTTTTTGTTTGTAGTAAAGTACTAAAGACTTCAAAAGTGGGGTTTCTTTTCCAAAATTTTAGTACTTTTCAATACATAAGTTATATTTATCAGTAAATTCATTATCTATTTTCTTAACCTGTGTATGTAGATAGTTTCGTATGCATCCAATTCTGGGTGTTTTTGTACCGATTTCAGTAGTTTTAAATTCAATTTGTCAATTTTGTGGTTGTTCTCAATAACGTGCACAGCTATACACGATTTTTCGGTATACACCTTTACAACTTGATTATAATACCTACTACGTTATACACTGGAGAAACTTGGGGCTTACGTTATGGTAAGAAATTAGAAACCGTACAAGTAGGACTTTTAAAATCTTTATGGCAACTTCCCAAAAACACGCCAGGACACATGCTAAGAATAGAAACAGGAATAATTAAACGAAATACAAAAATTCTACACATGTGTCTTAAATAATTAATCAAAATTTTTCAAATGGATAATCGACGCCTCGACCAAAACTCTGCCTATAAAGTGAACTCTGTTTCGCTGAAAATACTCTGGGCCAATGAACAAAAAGTATAACTGGATTTCTCAGCTAAGGGCCATTATGGAAAATATGAACTATGAGCATCTCTTAACCCACGGTAGCTTTCACTTAATCCAACCAAATTTTAATGATATTATGGTGAAATATGAAAAATATTTGTTCAGTATGGATCTCAATCGCAACGATAGTTCGTCATATAACATAATCAACAGAGAATAATAATCTACAGAGAAATAATAACATCTCAGAGTGTAGAAGAATATTTTTAGTTTCCTGTTGACCCCCGAAAACTGAGACTGATTTGCCGACTTAGATTAGCTAACCTTAATTATTGTAAACTATATCACGGCGAAAAACTCTAATAATTAAAGAAGGCGATATCTGTTTGAACTGTGGTATCACTTAATTAAATTAAATACTGATATGAAAAAATTAACTCGTCAACCAGGAATCGAACCTCGGGCCTCTGGATAACTAGTCCAGTATGCTTCCTCTACACCAAAGACGATTGTGATGCAACAGCCAACTTTTTCATATTATTCTAATTTTTTTATTTATTAGACAGTATTACTTCTGTTTGAAGTGATTTGTTTATTTAATATTTGTTTATTTGTGTATACTTTCGTGTCAACATAACGATGTTTGTCCAAATTCCTTTCGGTAACGTATGAAAAACTGTAGAAGACTATAGCGTATACTCCGACAAATTTCATTGTCATTGAATTTTATTAATTAAATTAAATACTGATATGAAAAAATTAACTCGTCAACCAGGAACCGAACCTCGGGCCTCTGGATAACTAATCCAGTATGCTTCCTCTACACCAAAGACGATTGTGATGCAACAGCCAACTTTTTCATATTATTCTAATTTTTTTATTTATTAGACAGTATTACGTACTTCTGTTTGAAGTGAAGTGGTATCACTGTTAACAACAACTTCTTACATACTCTAATGGAATGCCTAAAATTTAAAGAAGTTAGAGAATCGTTTTTCGATGTGTACATGTGTGGTGATATAATTAATCTGCTAACCGTGGGCACAGAAGATAAGCTGAAGATGGTGTACAAGTTTATTACAAAAGTTATAGACCTATCAAACTAAATTCATTATACTCTAAATTTTGTTGTATTAACTCTAAATTCTTAATTGTATTTTGCTGTATGTATGAATCTCTTTGTATTTTTTAAAACAAATAAATATACTACACGATTTTTCGGTTCTCCCAAATTTCACATGAGCCAGATGTTCTTTGATTGGAGTTCCGATTCGAGTTTCCGAGTTCCGAACAGTTTTGACAACTGACACCATATGCCCGATTGTTTTTCATTGCTAATTTTATCCTTTCGGTTGCCCAGTAACTGTTTAATTTTATTTTTACTAACAAGCGCTGTTTTTAGGTTATGGTCCCTTAATTCTAGTGTTTCACGAGGCACGAGGCGAGGCGAGGTTTTGGTATCACCTCGCCTCGCCTCGCTTTTTTAAATATCAACCTCGCCTCAGCCGAGGCAGAATGTTGGCTAGCCTCGCCTCGCCTCGGTTGGGCTAGCTATCAACCTCGCCTCGCCTCGGCTAAGACGAGGCGAGGGAAAATTTTTACTAACTTTGACTGATTTTGCATGAATGTACATAATATGGTAAAAAAACTTATATATATATGTATATAAATTTTAGAGACGATGACTTTCGACATCTACTAGGTAGGATCGCTGGATATTTGAAAAATATTTGCCAAATAATCTATCTATTGCTTCATGTATCACTATATTTTTTTTTTTTTTAAATTTACCTTTAGTAAATTTGCCTCGGCCGAGGCAAAATCCTCGCCTCGGCCGAGGTGAGGTTTTTGGGACACTATACCTCGCCTCGCCTCGGTTAGTAACGAGGATTAAAATTTTGAACCTCGCCTCGCCTCGTGCCTCGTAACCGAGGGCCGAGGCGAGGCGAGGTTACCTCGTAGCCTCGGTGAAACACTACAGTTAATTCTCTAGTGATTTTATTTGTGCATGGGCGGAAGTATGTTAGTTTGCACCATTTATTTTGTTCAACGTTGCCAGTCTCTTGTGTTAGTACGGTGGAATTGATTCGTAAAATTTTAAATTTAGTTCCGCTGACCAAATTATTTATTATGTTAGAATCGAAGCCATTTAAGATTGTAACGTGTTGAATATGGTTTATTTCTTTAAAATAATCTTTATGTCATAGAAGTTTTCAATTAGGTCTTCAAATAAATTCGACTACAACACAAGTTGACTACAACTATTTGATATAGGGACGGTACTTTTGAAGTTGATAGTCTTTTATACTTCTGTACACGTTTGTTTATGTAAGTGAAATAACATTGTGTAATGAAATCATATACATTATTATTTTTTATTAATAATAAATTAAAGTATTATTATATTATGAGAATGTGATAGATATACTCAAATGACAAAGAAATTAAATGTCAATTTTGTAATATGACACTTTTTATTTATTTTTATATTTTATTTTATTATTAAATGTAAAAAAAAAACTTTTTATTTTATAATTATTTTTATATTAATATATTTGTAGAGTAAAGTAAAATTTTTATGATAGCACATGGATGGATGATTCATTCTCTGCTTAGAATTGAAATTTAAAAAAAAAATCAAAAGTATTATTAAACCAAAGTTTTTTTAATTCTTAACACGCTTATATTAGGTTGACTTGTATGTGTACACTTCCGTAGTATGTACACTTCCGTTCAAAAAAAATGGACTAACTTGAAATGTTAATTTTCTTACATTTCATAAAACTCCTTACATTTCATAAAACTCCTTACATTTCATAAAACTCCTTACATTTGTAAACTCTCTGTATAATGTATAATTTTATTATTATATTCACCAAATATATTTGTACCCAATATCATTGTTTATTGTTTATTGTATTGATATCAGTGTATACAATTATACATAACCTTATATTTCAAATTTTGCCCCTATTCCTAGAATATTTGTTTGTATTTTATAAATACGTATTTCGACTACAATGTGGTCATTATCAGTATGAATTAGCTAATCGTTACTATCTCTGGGATATGGAATCAGAGATATGTTGCTTGTTGGTAATTTGGTGCCTGTGTCACATTGATATTAAAAAACGATTTCCTTTTATACGATTTGGCTGAGGGTATAATCTGACTTGAGGATTATTTAAGTTGCCTGACTACTGGATTAGGTGTGTGGAAAGCCTCACCTATTTATTGGCGGTATTCTTTGGTGACTATGCGGCGTTTGTTTTGTCACTAAAGTGAGTGTACCTACGTTAACCTTGACATTCAGGTATTGGATTTTTATTTTTGAAAATGGTTTAATTTTATTAAATCAGAATTTGGAATTGGGTCATTGTCTAAATTCATTATCTGTTTTCTCAATTTGTATATGTAGATGCTTTCGTATGCATCTAATTCTATGGGGTTTTGAAAAGTTGATCTTCAAATAATCTTGAAGGCCCTGGTGTTAAGTTGAAAGTTCATACAGATTATTTTAACCAAAAATTAAATCAAAATTTCCTTGAAGAAATATTCAGGTGCCTTGTTTAAAATGAGCATTCTGTACAAATCTCAAAAAATGAATGAATATGATTTATATTATACAATTCAAAATTTCAGTTGTAATTAATATTAATATCAGTTATTATATTTTTTCTATATAAATATAACAAAGATATGTAATATATTTTTATAAGTGTTTAAAATGAAATGGAATTAAAACTTAATTTATATATTTTTTTAGATAAAATTTTAATTACTCGTGTGTATTAAACAGAATACATACAAAGTAAATACATACAAAGTGTTATATCTTTTTCTTATATATAAAGAATAAATAATATGTTGTATCTGTAAAAAAAAATTTACTACAAGAATAGTCAAAATTGTGAGAGACTGATTCGGTTCAGGTTGGTTCATTTTTTTTTGAACGGGAGTGTATGTAGTATATAGTATAAATGTAATGAAATATTTTAATTAAGTTTTCACCCATTTCCAGGCGTCTGAATAATCTGAAATTTTGTTGTATTAAGGACCGATGACATTTCAATTTAAGAAAAAAATCGTTACGCAGGAGCTACGCCAACTTAGCGAAATTAATTAACTTTAATCCTATTAATGTCCATGACGATCCGTTACCACTAGTGTGGCTACAGACACATAAATATATAAATATGTTTTCGTATCTGACATGCTTTTGGTATTGCAAAGGCAAAGTTCGTTAATAAATATAATCCATCAAGGGTAAGGGGCATTTATAGAAAGAAGAAAGCAAAAAATATGGAAAATCCTTCTTAACATTAGAATGCATTAAAGCATTTATGGTGATGCATTTGTAATGTTCATTATTATGGGTATTGTTTTTAAATTGTAGATATTCCTGTTAATATTCGATTTATAGAAAATATAATCAGATAATGCGCTGTAGTAAAACTGATTTACTACAACTTTACTCATGATAATTTTTGTCGTTTTCCTAATTTTAAGAGTGATTTTCAAGTTTTTCCCCCTTTCTCTAAATCCTTTCTCTGTTTGTCCGATTTTGTCCGTTAACGAACTTTTCAAATACAAAAAAGCACGTCAGATACCAAATTTCATTAATTTAATCATTTAATTTTAGTGATGGTGATTTTCGTTATCTACTAGGAAGGTTTGACGAAAATTTGTAGAAAAGTTTTAGTATTCCTTCATCGATATGTGAAATTAAAATTTAAGTACTTGATATGAAATGTCATTATCGCCTACTATTAGTGTTCCTTAGGATTATAACATCTAGTGGTAATAATTGAAAACATAGTAGTCGGGATCAACTGTGATAGTGAGTTACTAGATATGAGTTACTAGGGTTAAAAAAATAAAATAGAAATAATAAAATAAAATATTTAATATTTTTAATAAAATAAACAAATCATTATTATTTTGTTAATGAAACTATGTTTAAATGTAGCCTCATTAAAGCGCCCATTTTGAAATATGATGTCATGAGTAATTTTACCAATTTTCGTAATTGCATAAAAAATGTACATGTTTACTAAGGATTGTGAAATAAAATTTCCGTTTAAAATTCTTTTTGCTTTTTTCTACTGATATAATTTTTTTAAAACTTTAAAAAAAGTACCGACTTCAAAATTTTGCAAAAATTTCTTCAAATGGCCATCGATCCTACCTAGTGGATGTCGAAAATCACCATCTGTTAAATTTATATATATATATAAATGTGTCTGTAATCGCTTTAGCTAAATCTATCTAAATCTATAGCTAAATCTATCTAAAAATTGGAATGAAATTTGGTATTTGAGGCTCTTTGGTATAAAAAAAATCAAGTTCGTTCATAGGTAAAATCAGATAAGAGAAAGGGGATTTAAAGGGAGGGGGACACACATAATTTGACATATCTCCTTGAATATTCAAAAAATCGAAAAATTTATATAAAGTCAAATTGTAGGTAGTAAGTTTTACTGCAATTTTGTTTCTTATCATTTTTTCTCTTACACTTATATTTGCAGAAATATTGACGGTTTAAGATTGAAAATTAAATTCGTTAATATATCTGTACACATTAGAGTTTGAGCAAAAATGATAAGGTGATGAATTGTAGCAAATTTTCCCCGTTCCCCTTTACGTATGTCGTTTATTAATAAAATTGGCCTTGTAAATACTAAAATCATGTCAGTTACGACATTTCATTTTGATCAGACTAAAATTGTGACCGCTATAAAGTGATTTATGTATTCTAAGGAAATTCGCTAAGTGGAAGCAGCTACTGCGTAATGAACTTTTTTAATTAAAAACTCGTTTTTTGTGACATGTTTCACATTTTCTATGCGTTATCAAACAGTTAGATGTATCATAGAATGCAGGATTTATATACTAAAAGAATTATTATTTATTAAGAATTTAATATGTAAATATACATTTTTTTTAAAATCATGTTTTAAGAATAAAAATCCATAAATAAGTTAAAAACAAAAATCTTGACGTCTAGTCATTTTTTAAAATCAATAAATGTGTAATATTATGCAAATACTATTATCATCTGCCTAAAAAAGTATTTAAAAAATATAACTATAATACTTTAAATTGTTTAAAATCAGATGGTTTTTATTGTCAAATAAATTAATTAAATAAATAAATATAGAATTTGTACACAAAAAAAATTTTATTTTTTTGGAATAGAATTTTTATAGAATCAATTGCACATGCACATGTTTACCCTATTTGAGATATTTATAGAATTTAATTATAAAAAATGTACCAATATTACTTTACAATTCATTTAATCATATGTATTAATATGTATTGATAAATTAATTAATTTTTAATCCATAACTCATTAATTACAGTACTAGATATTGCAGTATTAAGTAGTTTTAGTGGATGTATACAATGACAATCGACATGTACTCGTATGTGCAGTACCTATGTTGTGTGTCAATACTGAATAATACCATGCATAATCGCGTAAATGTCACAATTCAAATAAATGTCATAAACCGAACAAAATCACAGAAAATATATAGCTTTAACATTAAATCTAACAGAGCTTTGTGAACTCGACATTATAAGAAATTGTAATTTATGTCAATTTGTTCATAAATTCACAAAAGGTAGTTGAGACCTTCGAGCAAAGTAAAGATCAGAGAACATTCTTTGAAATTAATATACCACCGGAAGTGACTAGCGTTTAATTACTTTCTTCATAAACTCTTCATAAACTCAGTATATACCGAATATTTAATCAATTAACGTATCTAGTTGTTATTTCTACTTATTTTTTATATACTAAAGACGTTCATACGCTAGATATAGTACATTCATAAAATTCTACAAAATCCATAATAAACAAAATACTAATAAAATCTAAACAAAATACCAACTGGCGTTTAGTTTTATTTTTTTAGTTTTATAAAAATTTAATTATGAAATTTTAAGATTAATAATTAATTAAATATAATTAATTTCGAAACTGCCTTGCACAAAAATTATGGCTTATTATGCTATTAAACTCGGCCTTGCGCACTACCGTGCTCTAGATACGTTCCATCACTCTTACTAGACGTATACAACTTTTTGACAATATTGTATTATTTGATAACACTATTTTTTCAATTCAATTCAAAATGTATAATTCAAAGCATATTCTAAAACAATATTTATCACTGTTTCAAATTGATTAAGGATGTACGAGCACCGGAGCTTCAAAAAGATTAAGATTATTTTTACAAGTAGGTAGTTGAAGTGCATATAAATCAATTATAAAAGTTTCAGGGGGCGGGGTTACGGGAGTTTTGAATTAATTTTTTAATGTTAAAGTTCGAGTTTTAATGCACTGCTCGCTCTTACGGAGAAACCCACATTTTTACACATATTTTGACATATTTTGAAAATTTTCACTTTTGAATAAAATAAGACGAATAAAAAAAAACTACGCAATAGAAAATAGAAATATTCATAAAGAGATAAAATTCCGGTATGACGAAATCTCAGGTTTTTGTCTTAAATATCTTTTTTTTAGGTCCGGTATGACGGAATTTTAATTTTAACTTTAATTTTAACATTTTTGACGAAGTACCTCAACTGACCTTCAAAAAATTGCAATACTAAATTAATTGAATAATAATTCATTCATTGTTTTTTTATTGGTTTTTAAAGTGAAAATATAAAAAAACACGCCATATAATTTTGTGCCATTTATAAAAAAAATACATTGAAGATTATAAATTCTGTGAACGTATTGGCGTCGAATTAAGATATGCAATGTAATATTATTGTTTTGTAATATAGACCAGGAGGCTGAGTACTGACATGCGTTATAATAGTTCCTTTTATGTTGGCGCTATCGTAGTACCTCTTATCGATAGTACCTTTAAAATGCGATATGTTTTAAACGAGTACTGACATATAATAGCGTGTAGCATTGTTCAAATTGATATTTATGAAAAAACTATAAAATATTGTTGGTCACTATCATAGATAATGTTTCTATTTAATTTATACGGAAATATAATACTACTTGGGGTATAACCGATGAAAAATTTATTATAATGGCTTAGCTACAGATAAAGACAGATTTAGAATTTATTTTATTGCCTTAACATTAATGGGAAGATTGAGTTTCCATGTCTCTAACCAAGGAATCAAAATTATAGATGTATATCCTGACAAACATCATAATAATGACTCTTCAGTATGGGAATTAGTCAGAGCAGATTGTTGTTTAGTCTTCGTTAACAGTAAGTATGAAAATACCAATTCATACAGGTATGATCTCTATGAAATATGTTTGCAATTTTTTAGCTAATGCGTTTTGAAAAGAAAAAGATATAAATTCCACAATTTCTTTATTTTTTTTAAAACTTAAAATTTTACATCAAATTCTTCAATTACTTTTTGTCAAGACATCGCGAGTGACCGATCAAAATTGGCTTCGCGATCGACTGGTCGATCGAACTGTTGGCCACGCACCTGATATAGACAGATCCTCGTTATTATACCCAGTATATTTGGAAAATATACCAGGGTATATTAAGATTTTATACCCAGTATATTTGTAAATATACCAGGGTATATTAAGATTAGTTCCGACTTTGTAACGCTTGAAAATATTGATCACAGAAAAATTTTTTTGTTCATAAAATTACCTAATTAGTCCATTTACGCGTGTCCGTCCGTCTATCTGTCTGTGAAGTCGATAACACAAAAACAAAAAGAGAAAATTAGTTGAAAATTTTTTGTGTGTTCTAAAGCAAAAAAGTAAGGTCAAGTTCGTTAATGGCCAAAATCGAAACGTGTTTCCCCCCTACCAGGAGAGAAAATTGGTATCTTTGAAACCGTAACAGAAAGAAAACAAATTGGTTAATAAAAATCTTCTCTTTAAAATAAACAACTTTTGCTTGAAGAATTTTTTCATAAACTCAATATTTTACTCATAATTTGTGCTCAAAGTTGAAAATGAGAAATACAATTGGTTGGTGAACGAAGGCAGGCATGTTTATCATTCATACATACTATTTTTATACCCAGTATATTTGTAAATATACAAGATATATTAAGTTTGTTCCGACTTTGTAGAAAAAAATTCATATCTTATAAACTTTGAATTTGAAGAATTGTTTTAACATTGATATACAAACTCAATATATACTGGGTATTCAAACCATTAACTCAGTTAGTTGTTACATTACTTGTTTAAAATTAAAGTGTTTTTAATCAACATCAAACTATTTGTTTATAATTGTACCTATTATTTCCAAAATAAATATTTATTATTTTAGAATTAATGTTTTGTCACTTTTTAATTCTATGAATTGTAATATTTTGTAATTTAAATATTTTGAATGCAATAACATAAAGTCATAAATAGTGTTGAGGGAACTTAGGAGGTAAACATACTAAAAGTCACCACACCATATCCCTGACGCTTCATGGTGGGAGGGTAGTGGTAAGGCCCTTTGGCGGTTTATCACTTTTATCTCGAAAACGGTACGTCGTAATGAAAATAGTAATGATTAAGCTGAAAATATTTCCAACAAAAATGTTCATATAAGTAATATTAAAGAAAAAATGTTCGTATTCATTTGTATTCATTTTTTTCGTATCTGATATAAAATTTCAAATTCGTCCCCTTTACCTAGATCAGTTTTTTGTATTATAAATACGTATTTCGACTACAATGTAGTCATCATCAGTATAAATTAGCTAGTCGTACTTTACTCTTTGACAATTAGAGATAGATATAAAGTCGAGATCAACAGACAAAAATAAATAGAAAATTAACTAGATTAAAATATACTAGATTTAAAATACAATAAATTTTAAATTATATTGAAATTGCTTTTGTTAAAATTTCCTTCATTCACATTTGTTCCTGTTAATTTTACTCTTATTAAAATTACTCTTATATTGTCGCAGGATATGTTACTTGTTACTAATTTGGTGACAGTTTCACTAATTTGGTGACAGTTGATCTCGACTTTATATCTATCTCTAATTGTCAAAGAATAAAGTACGACTAGCTAATTTATACTGATGATGACTACATTGTAGTCGAAATACGTATTTATAATACAAAAAACTGATCTAGGTAAAGGGGACGAATTTGAAATTTTATTTCAAAAACCTAGAGTTCTCACTAATTATCATTCGATAATATAATGTATCTGATATAGTTTTCGAGATATTCGCTATCGAAAACTGACCATTGTTCGGAAATTGATTCGGCTCACGTTCATTCCAAACTTGTCTTTTAAACGCTTCAGCCTTTTGTTTTACAAGAAAATAAACTGAAAGCAAATTGTAGAAAATTTTATTTCCTTCTATATAGTATATATTTTCATAAACATGCAGTATACATTCTTTATGTGTAAATGGTCAACGTCCTAGCTCGTACATGGAGCTATGAATAAAAAAAATTAGCACTTGACACTTGACCTGTTGAAAATAAATAATAAAACATATATATACTTTTCAAGGAAATAAATTACAATTCATTTTCAGTCCATTTTCCTGTAAAACATAAGGCTGAGGCATTAAAAAGACAAGTTTGACAAAAAACTTGGGCCGGAAAATCAATTTCCGGTATAAGGTTGATTTTCGACAGCGAATATCTCAGATACGAAAAAAATATCTTGTAGGAAATAATGTCAGCTTTAATTTTGAATACCTTTTATCAATACGACGCACTGTTTTCGAGATATAAGTGAAAATCCGAAAAAAGGGTCCTATCCCGAAGTGAAATGCTTACAACCTACCCCCCCCCCCTTTCTATATACTCTTCTTCGGTCATTCATTGACTGGAAATACTAATAAAGAAATACAATAAATACATTCCTTGACTAAAAATAAAGGGCATTGCAAAACTATAAGCCTTGCCACTATGACTACGGAACCCCAGGAATGAGATCAACAATTTTTAAGCAAATAATCCGTACATAGGCGCTTGAATCTAATAATAAATCCCTGTGTAAGTCATTTGAAACGTTTTTTTTTTAATAATTGTTTATTAATATAATTACATAATTCTTATTTATTTCATAAATCGTTTTGTGTCTGTTAGTCCAGTAAATGAGCCGGAAAATCTGGAAAAGTGGTGGAACATCACCGATTTTCAAAATTCTTTTTTTTCCTGGATTCCTTAGACCTTCAAGAACCTTTATTGGCACTAACCGCTGCATTATCTCGAAAAATGTTCTCCTAATTTTCTCATTTTTCTAGGTAATGGAATCCAGGAAAAAAAGAATTTAAAAAATCGGCGCTGTTCCACCACTTTTCCAGATTGTACAGTATTTTCCCACTAAATAAGCCGGAAAATCTGCAATAGTGGTGGAACAGCACCGATTAAAAAAATTCTTTTTTCCTGAATTCCTTGGACCTTCAGGAACATTTATCAGCACTAACCCCTACATTACCTTGAAATATGTTCTCCTAATTTTCTCATTTTTCTATGTAATTAAAAAAAGAATTTTTAAAATCGGTGCTGTTCTATCACTTTTCCAGTTTGTACAGTATTTTCCGGCTTATTTACTGGACTATGTTATATGCATCTGTGTCTATTAACAAAACGACTGTGTGTCTGTTTGTCTGGTATTGTTATTTAATGAATCATTTGTTTGTTATGTCGTAGGTGTATTATTTGTATACATAAATAAATATGATGAATTATTGAAATTAAGACTGAACAGCAAGAACATTATATTATTATTATTATTTATCAAGAGCACGGTAGTGCGTGGCCGAGTTTTAAGGGAGACATTCGGACTTTTCACTACAGTGTTATTACTACACCTTAATTTAGGCTCATTTTTTGGGTGCTGTATCTTTTGAACGGAAAGAGCTACAGGGTTGATATTTCGAATATAGATACTTTACGGAATTATAAGAACCAATGTTTTCAATCAACGTTAACGAATTAACCGTTAAAAAGTTATTTCACTTCAAAAATGCAAAATTCGCGGGAACGCCTTAAAAACTTAATTAAGTATTAGATATCAAAATTATGAGCTACTTCCAGATATGCTGTAAAGTTGATATTGGGCATGTAGATAGCTGTAGTACCCAAACCGACGGGAAAATTGCGAAAACTGGAAATTTGTATCGGAAAAGTGGAAAATTTAACATTTTTTTGTTTTAAGACTAGTTCAACTCAAACTACCATGTAGAAATCGATATATATCATAAATACCTATTAATTTTTAATTTTTATACCATATAGAAATAGACATTGGAATTTGAATACAGAAGTATGCGTTGATTTTAAAAGTTATGCAACGGAAGCCTCGGAAAATTGGAAAAACATCCTCCAAAATTATGTTTTTCTGTTCTATAAATGCTATAAAGTTTGAATTTTCACTAATCGACCCGAAATAACGTCAAAATTAACAGAATATTTTGAAAAATTTCATTACCTACATCGCAACCACACCGAAAATGGGAAAAACATCCCTAAAACTTACCTCTTTACTTCTATTCATGATAGAAAGATCGGTTTTTTTCCATCACAACCCTTCGAACTTGGTAAAAACACTCCCAAAACCAACCTTTTTGTTCTATACATACAAGATGCAGTTTTTTGCAATCGACGCATAATAGCTACAAATTCGGAAGTTATTTCGAAAAACTTAATATTTTTTATTGCAAACTCCCGAAAAATCGAAAAAACACCCCCCAAAATTACGTTTTTCATTTCTATATATGATGAAATGATGGAATTTTCACCAATCGACCCGAAATAAAGTCAAGTTAACAGAACTCTTTCCTTACTTATAACGCAAACCTCCGAAAATGGGAAAAACACCCCTTAAACTGCCTTAAGGCATTTTGATCAGACTAAAAATATGACCGCTAGAGAGTGATTTATGTATTCTAAGGAAATTCGCTAAGTTGACGCAGCTCCTGCGTAACGAATTTTTTTTTGTGAAGTGGAGCCAACGGGTCAAGTCATTTCTTCAAAGACTATAACGTTGATAATCAATTATCTGTAATAAACGATTAGTTTAGAAGTCATAATCGAAACAAATCAAATAACATCTTATATATACTAAATTTTATATAGTTATTTTAATAAAAAATATATCACTCTTATTTCACATTAATTTGTGGCGTTTTAATAAAAGGCCTATGATATATGATCGATGAATATTATTATCAATAATCCAATGTATAAAATTTATGCTTTCTTTTCAGTTGTCTTTGGCAATAACACTGCTTGAATATTTGGTAATATACCGCCTTGAGCAATTGTTACAACAAATAATTTATTTAATTCTTTTCATCATTACGAATTGCTAATTGAAAATAAACTTGTTTATTTTTAAACAACTTGTTTACTTAAAAAAAGTTACATTGTAACAATACAATAAAACAATCAATGTTTTCTATTTGGAGTATTAAAACATACTGATATATTAAATAGAATAGAATAGAATAAGTATATTTTTGCATCAATATTTTACATAACTTGTAGTACAACACATCTTAAAGTATAGTTCCTAGCCTATGCTTTACCTATAATATATCATCTTATTAAATTATATACATCGAGATTATAGAGTCGTTTTAACATCGTTTAGAAATGGGAAAAATTTAATACAAAAACCATTGACATGAAACTTAACCTAGGTTGGATGGATAAGCCATCCCTAAAACTAAACTTAAATAGAAATACGGAAAGAAAAGAAAATATGTACAATTTAGATAACAACAGAATTAGTTGTAATCGAGATCATGTGGCATGCGGAATCTTTTCCCGAAGAGCAGCGTATTCGGGTCAAATTGACCCAGTACGTTGATTTCCGGGAAAGGATTTTCGCGGGAAGATTGGAAAAAGGATTTGGAGGTAGTTTGGATAAATTTACGGATAGTAGGATGTCCAGTTTCAACGTGGAGAGCTTCAGACGGATATCTCAAGGGTTTTTTCGAAATCGTCCGAAGACAACGATTTTGAAATTTTTGCATTTTCGCAAGGTGCGAAGGAGCAACGTTTGACCATATTGGGGCTGCGTACGTGAGTACGGGCCGGATACATGACTTGTAAAGTCGATGTTTTAAACGTTCGTCCAGCTTGCTCTTGGTGTTGAGTAACGGGTATAGTCCTGCAAAGGATGCGTTTCCAAGGGCAAGACGCTTTTTGGCGGCTTGTGCCCAATTCAACTGCCTTTGAAGAGTTATTCCTAGATACTCGACACTTTGAGATTGCCGGATTTCAGTGTTAAACATCTTCAATTCAAGTGGGTAGGAGGAAAATTTATTCCTTCTAGTAAACAAAACGGACTGAGTCTTCGTGGGATTTATCTTGATTTTCCATAGCTTGAAATAGTTTTCAAGCCTGGATAGATGGGTTTGGAGGCAACTCGAAATAGCTTTCGGTTGCCAAGAAGTGATATATTAAACTAGAAAATTTTTATTTAAATACTAAATGTCTATCTAATCAAAAAGGAGGCGGTAACCTTGTCAACAAATCAGATCGATATATGCTTCATATGTTATTTTAATTACAATTAAAGTTGTTAAATTTTCCGTTTGTAAGAAAGGTAAGTTTTCGAGAAAATCTTAATAAAATATTTGCTTCTTAATAAGTGATGATATGGGATAAAGGACCGAGCTATTTACAAAGTAAATAGATCCAGACTTCATATAATAGTTGCTCCTTAAAAAGTGATGATATACGAGAAAGGACCGAGCTATTAACAAAGTAAATAGCTCTAGACTTCAAATAATAGCTGTTCCTTAAAAAGTGATGATTTCCCATAAAGTTTCGAGCTATTTACAAGCTAAACAGCTCGGTAAACTATTTATTAAAAAAATAAATGAGGGGTAAATTAATTAAGTGTAAGAGAAAATTTGGTTGAAATTTATGTCGTAAGTTTTCCCTTAGTATGTTTTTATTAGCGAATTTCCTGAAAGGAAATAGAGCTATTGGTCCCGTACCGAAGTCAAAATTTCGCAAAAATTTCTTCAAATGTCCATCGATCCTACCTTGTAGATGTCAAAAATCACCATCTGTAAAATTTATATATATATATATCTATGGACATATATATATATATATATATATACATATATATATATATATATATATATGTGTGTCTGTAATCACTCTAGCGGTCACAGTTTTCATTTTATCGGAATGAGATTTGGTATTTGAAGCGCTTTTGGTATTCAAAAGGTCAAGTTCGTTAATGGGTAAAATCGGACCAGGGGAAAGGGGGTTTTAGAGGGAGGGGGAAACTCAAAATTTGACATATCTCCCTTAATATTCGAAAAATCGAAAATTTTATAAGATGTAAAGTTGTAGGTATTAAGTTTTACTGTAATTTTGTTTCTTATCATTTTTTCTGTAACCCTAATATTTACAAAAATATTGACGGTTTAAGATTGAAAATTAAATTCCTCAATATCTCTGTACGCATTAGAGTTTTAGCAAAAATGATTAGGTGATGAAATGTAGAAAACATGATTTTCTACAACTTTGTTTCTTACGCATTTTTCGATTGTTCAAATATTAAGAGAGATATTTTAGATTTTGTGTTTTCTTCTATCTTTATGCCCTCCTTTTCCTTTGACGTATGTCATTTATTAATAAAAATTTCGTTACGCAGGAGCTGCTTCAACTTAGCGAATTTCCTTGGAATAAATAAATTACTCTCTAGCGGTCACAATGTTAGTCTGATCAAAATGAAATGTCGTATCTGATTTTAGCGAATTTCCTGAAAGGAAATAGAGCTATTGGTCCCGTACCGAAGTCAAAATTTCGCAAAAATTTCTTCAAATGTCCATTGATCCTACCTTGTTGATGTCAAAAATCACCATCTGTAAAATTTATATATATATATCTATGGACATATATATATATATATATATATATATATACATGTATATATATATACATATATATATATATATATATATATATATATATATATATGTGTCTGTAATCACTCTAGCGGTCACAGTTTTCATTTTATCGGAATGAGATTTGGTATTTGAAGCGCTTTTGGTATTCAAAAGGTCAAGTTCGTTAATTGGTAAAATACGACCAGGGGAAAGGGGGGTTTAGAGGGAGAGGGAAACACAAAATTTGACATATCTCCCTTAATATTCGAAAAATCGAAAATTTTATAAGAAGTAAAGTTGTAGGTATTAAGTTTTACTGTAATTTTGTTTCTTATCATTTTTTCTGTAACCCTAATATTTACAAAAATATTGACGGTTTAAGATTGAAAATTAAATTCCTCAATATCTCTGTACGCATTAGAGTTTGAGCAAAAATGATAAGGTGATGAATTGTACCAAACATGATTTTCTACAACTTTGTTTCTTACGCATTTTTCGATTGTTCTAATATTAAGAGAGATATTTTATATTTTGTGTTTTCTTCTATCATTATGCCCCCCTTTCCCCTTGACGTATGTTATTTATTAATAAAATTGGCCATGCAAATACTAAAATCAGATACGACATTTCATTTTGATCATACTAACATTGTGACCGCTAGAGAGTAATTTATTTATTCCAAGGAAATTCGCTAAGTTGAAGCAGCTCCTGCGTAACGAATTTTTTAGTATTTGAATGGCCAATTTTATTAATAAAAAAAAATTCGTTACGCAGGAGCTGCTTCAACTTAGCGAATTTTCTTAGAATAAATCACTCTCTAGTGATCACAATTTTAGTCTGATCAAAATGAAATGTCATATATGATTTTAGCATTTGCAAGTCCAATTTTCTCAATAAATGACATACGTCGAGGCGAATGGGGGGAGGTATAAAAAAAGAAGAAAACACAAAATATAAAATATCTCTCTTAATATTAGAACAATCGAAAAATGCGTAAGGAATAAAGTTGTATAAAATCAAATTTGCTACAATTCATCACCTTATCATTTTTGCTCAAACTCTAATGTGTACAGAGATATTAAGGAATTTAATTTTCAATATTAAACCGTCAATATTTCTGTAAATATTATTGTTACAGAAAAAATGATAAGAAACAAAATTACAGTAAAACTTAGTACCTACAACTTTACTTCTTAAAAAATTTTTCGATTTTTCAAATTTAAAGGGAGATATCTCAAATTTTATGTTTCCGCCTCCCTCTAAACCCCCCTTTCCCCTGGTCCGATTTTACCCATTAACGAACTTGACCTTTTGAATATCAAAAGCGCCTCAAATACCAAATCTCATCCCGATAAAATGAAAACTGTGACCGCTAGAGTGATGACAGACACATATATATATATATATATGAATATATATATTTATATGTCCATAGATATATATATATATAAATTTTTCAGATGGTGATTTTTGACATCTACTAGGTAGGATCGATGGACATTTGAAGAAATTTTTGCGAAATTTTGACTTCGGTACGGGACCAATAGCTCTATTTCCTTTCAGGAAATTCGCTAAAACCCAAAAATTGCAGAACAATTTTTAATGCGTGTTACCTCAGAACTCCGTCATTTATGAATCGATTTTGAATATTTTGTTTTAAAGGGTTTGATTTCCCATTGTCCCCAATATTATACTAAAACCATACTATATTGATGTCTTAGCCCTTCAGAAAGCGAGCAGAGCCAGTTGACGTAATATAACGCGAAGCGGTCTCCTTTGTAAATGTGAATCTAAAATGAGTAAAGTATCGCGAAGCGAAAGAAACGCGTAGCATATGCGAAGAGAAACAAAACGCTACGCATTTTGTGCGATGCCTTCGGCTTCGTATATTTAAGCCTTTCAAAAATGATTGATATCCGACCAAAAACATAAATGTAAGAAAGGGCCGAGTTTTCGGGAAAATCCTTAATGTAATAGTTCCTTCTTAAAAAGTGATGATATGAGAGTAAGGACCGAGCTATTTACAAAGTAAATAGCTCTAGACTTCATATAATAGTTGCTTCTTAAAAAGTGATGATATGGAAGAAAGGACCGAGCTATTTACAAAGTAAATAGCTCTAGACTTCAGATAATAGTTGCTCTTTGAAAAGTGATGATATCCCATTAAAGAGCCGAGCTATTTACAAAGTAAATAGCTCGGTAAACTATTAACTAAAAAAAAATAATGAGGGGTAAATTGATTAAATGTAAGAAAAAATTTGGTTGAAATTTATTTCATAAGTTTTCCCTTAGTATGTTTTTAAAATTTTATAATACGCGGCAAGTTATTTTTTCTGATGATTTCAAATATTTTTAAACTTGCCGCGTTATAAAATTTTAAAAACATACTAAGGGAAAACTTATGAAATAAATTTCAACCAAATTTTTTCTTACATTTAATCAATTTACCCCTCATTATTTTTTTTTAGTTAATAGTTTACCGAGCTATTTACTTTGTAAATAGCTCGGCTCTTTAATGGGATATCATCACTTTTCAAAGAGCAACTATTATCTGAAGTCTAGAGCTATTTACTTTGTAAATAGCTCGGTCCTTTCTTCCATATCATCACTTTTTAAGAAGCAACTATTATATGAAGTCTAGAGCTATTTACTTTGTAAATAGCTCGGTCCTTACTCTCATATCATCACTTTTTAAGAAGGAACTATTACATTAAGGATTTTCCCGAAAACTCGGCCCTTTCTTACATTTATGTTTTTGGTCGGATTAAAATTATAATACAAAGTCTATGGAAATTTTATTTAAGCTGCGTGAAACACCTACGATTATTAAATAATAATCGAATGTCTATAAGAAATTACAATAAAATGTTTTAAGACTGAAAATCTTTTATAAAAAAAATTCGTTACGCAGGAGCTGCTTCAACTTAGCGAATTTCCTTGGAATAAATAAACTACTCTCTAGCGGTCACAATGTTAGTCTGATAAAAATGAAATGTCGTATCTGATTTTAGTATTTGCATGGCCAATTTTATTAATAAATGACATACGTCAAAGGAAAAGGGGGGCATAAAGATAGAAGAAAACACAAAATCTAAAATATCTCTCTTAATATTTGAACAATCAAAAAATGCGTAAGTAACAAAGTTCTAGAAAATCATGTTTTCTACATTTCTTTACCTTATCATTTTTGCTCAAACTCTAATGCGTACAGAGATATTGAGGAATTTAATTTTCAATCTTAAACCGTCAATATTTTTGTAAATATTAGGGTTACAGAAAAAATGATAAGAAACAAAATTACAGTAAAACTTAATACCTACAACTTTACATCTTATAAAATTTTCGATTTTTCGAATATTAAGGGAGATATGTCAAATATTGAGTTTCCCCCTCCCTCTAAAACCCCCTTTCCTCTGGTCCGATTTTACCCATTAACGAACTTGACCTTTTGAATACCAAAAGCGCTTCAAATACCAAATCTCATTCCGATAAAATGAAAACTGTGACCGCTAGAGTGATTACAGACATATATATATATATATATATATATATATATGTATATATATATGTCCATAGATATATATATATATAAATTTTACAGATGGTGATTTTTGACATCTACAAGGTAGGATCGATGGACATTTGAAGAAATTTTTGCGAAATTTTGACTTCGGTACGGTACCAATAGCTCTATTTCCTTTCAGGAAATTCGCTAAAATGTCGTATCTGATTTTAGTATTTGCATGGCCAATTTTATTAATAAATAACTTACGTCAAGGGAAAAGGGGGGCATAAAGATAGAAGAAAACACAAAATATAAAATATCTCTCTTAATATTAGAACAATCGAAAAATGCGTAAGAAACAAAGTTGTAGAAAATCATGTTTGCTACAATTCACCACCTTATCATTTTTGCTCAAACTCTAATGCGTACAGAGATATTGAGGAATTTAATTTTCAATCTTAAACCGTCAATATTTTTGTATATATTAGGGTTACAGAAAAAACTATAAGAAACAAAATTTCAGTAAAACTTAATACCTACAACTTTACTTCTTATAAAATTTTCGATTTTTCGAATATTAAGGGAGATATGTCAAATTTTGTGTTTCCCCCTCCCTCTAAACCCCCCTTTCCCCTAGTCCGATTTTACCCATTAACGAACTTGACCTTTTGAATACCAAAAGCGCTTCAAATACCAAATCTCATTCCGATAAAATGAAAACTGTGACCGCTAGAGTGATTACAGACACATATATATATATATATATATATATATATATATATGTATATATATATATATATATATGTATAATATATATATATATATATATATATGTCCATAGATATATATATATAAATTTTACAGATGGTGATTTTTGGTATCTACAAGGTAGGATCGATGGACATTTGAAGAAATTTTTGCGAAATTTTGACTTCGGTACGGGACCAATAGCTCTATTTCCTTTCAGGAAATTCGCTAAAATGCACTCAAAATTTAAAAAAAAAAAAAACGGGTAAAAAAAAAGTGTTATAAAAAAATGCACTAAAAATTAGCTGATCGTTTAGTAGGTCTACCCATATTTAGACAAATAAACTCAGTTATAGAACTTCAAAGTCACTAAAAAGCAAGAAATAAAACCTATTTTGACAAAATGGAAACCCGACTTCAAAAATCAAATATTATATAACAAAAAATGCACTAAAAAGTAAAAAAATAATTGCATATTCTTGTGCCAATTTTAGTTCACCTAAGCAAAAATTTTTAAATATATATGTACTTTATATATGTATTTTATATATATATGTAATAAATATATATGTTATTTTTGGAGGCGGTGTCCAAAAATTATGTGAATTTCTCTCTGCTGACACCGCCTCCAAAAATAACAATAATTGTAGATGTATATTTAAAAATTTTTGCTTAGGTGAACTAAAATTGGCACAAGAATATGCAATTATTTTTTTACTTTTTAGTGCATTTTTTGTTATAGAATATTTGATTTGTAATATTGTCAATATTGTTGTCAAAATAGGCTTTATTAATTATCTCGCGTTCTAAACGGTCAAAAATTCTGAAACTTCGGGATTTATTACAAAACGTTTTTTTAGCATGTGAATAAAAAATGAGCAAAATCTGTCAAAAAGTAGAGGGAGGGAGGGGTTAGGAAATAAAAACATGAGTTTCTTTCTTAACATTAGTATAAAAAAATTCGTTACGCAGGAGCTGCTTCAACTTAGCGAATTTCCTTGGAATAAATAAATTACTCTCTAGCGGTCACAATGTTAGTCTGATCAAAATGAAATGTCGTGTCTGATTTTAGTATTTGCATGGCCAATTTTATTAATAAATAACATACGTCAAGGGGAAAGGGGGGCATAAAGATAGAAGAAAACACAAAATATAAAAAATCTCTCTTAATATTAGAACAATCGAAAAATGCGTAAGAAACAAAGTTGTAGAAAATCATGTTTGCTACAATTCATCACCTTATCTTTTTTGCTCAAACTCTAATGCGTCCAGAGATATTGAGGAATTTAATTTTCAATCTTAAACCGTCAATATTTTTGTAAATATTAGGGTTACAGAAAAAATGATAAGAAACAAAATTACAGTAAAACTTAATACCTACAACTTTACTTCTTATAAAATTTTCGATTTTTCGAATATTAAGGGAGATATGTCAAATTTTGTGTTTCACCCTCCCTCTAAACCCCCCTTTCCCCTGGTCCGATTTTACCCATTAACGAACTTGATCTTTTGAATACCAAAAGCGCTTCAAATACCAAATCTCATTCCGATAAAATGAAAACTGTGACCGCTAGAGTGATGACAGACACATATATATATATGTATATATATATATATATATATGTATATATATATATATATGTATATATATATATATATATATATATATATATGTCCATAGATATATATATATAAATTTTACAGATGGTGATTTTTGACATCTACAAGGTAGGATCGATGGACATTTGAAGAAATTTTCGCGAAATTTTGACTTCGGTACGGGACCAATAGCTCTATTTCCTTTCAGGAAATTCGCTAAAAATGGAAAAATTTTTAAGGAGTAAAGTTGAAGTAAATAAATTTTACGAATCTTGAGATCATCTTAATTTGTGATCGTAATAATTCTCATGCATCCAATGATCTGATTTGCTGAGAAATGTATCATATTATTGTCAGTGATAATGAATATTATTCTACAAATGTAAACAAGCAGACCTCTTAACGTACATAAAAGTAACGAGCTAAAAAAATTGTTTATGAAAAAAAAAAAAATTCATTATCTTCACTACTTTTTTCACTGCAAAGTTATTAAGGATGTCTTAAGTCTACTAAAATGCTAACTTAAACAAAATCTTATTTTTTTAATAAAAAGTAAGGATAAGCTCTATGATAAGATTGTCTTATTTGACTGTGAATACATCAACAGTTTTCATTTCTTAATATCTAACTACACTACATATCTATCCAACTAAACATATCTTAGATATAAGATTAGACTTTTAAGCTTGCTTCAAGATTGCGTCCATGAATCTAAACACTACCTTCATATGATGCTTCATTTGAACTTACGCTTAAGATGGGACTATGAATATGGGTCTAAGTACTTAGTTGTTCTGAACACGAACAATCTTAAGAAACAATCCGTATAGTTAAGTAAACTTTGTGGATTGTATCTAAAGTTGCACATTAATTAAAAATTTCAATTAAATCAAATCAGATATAAATTAAAATAACAAAATTACTTTCAGCTACTGTATAGTAGTTATATAAATAAAAATGTAAAGAATTTATTTTTGTTATAAATTGTCTTTATTGTTATAAATTAATTAAAAACTATTTTTTTTATTATAATCTTTAATATATGAGATACAATAGTTTTTTTTATTATTATTATTTAATATTTTGTTTGAAATCTCTTGAATACAAAAACTAGACGCTCCTTTAAATAGGTGTGGTCTTATCTGCCATTCAATAACATGTACACTATTCTTTGGTACATACGGTGATCAAAGATTAGATTCAAAAATGATTTAAAAAAACTTGATTGTTTTGTATCGGTTACGTATTTTTATTTTGTGCTGTACCAGCAGCTTCATGTTCAGTACAAGTTCTGTAGATAGACTATTGGATAGACATAGATCTTTGTATGATCACTATTTTTAAACCAAAAGCCTATAATCGGTCTGAATTAATTGTTCAAAAATCGTGAATCTACAGAGTAGAATACCACGGCGTAAACTGTTTATTATACTTTTTAAATACGCACCTATGTATAATAAAACCTATTTTGACAAAATGGAAACCCGACTTCTAAAATCAAATATTCTATAACAAAAGATGCACTAAAAAGTAAAAAAATAATTGCATATTCTTGTGCCAATTTTAGTCCACCTATATATATGTACAATTATTGTTATTTTTAGAGGCGGTGTCACCATAGAGAAATTCACATAACTTTTGGACACCGCCTCCATAAATATCAATAATTGTACATATATATTTAAAATTTTTTGTCCGTTTTTTTTTTTTATATAATTTTTAGTGCATTTTTTTATAACAGATTTTCAGTTTTTTTTACAAGGAATTTGGTTTTTTTTTTGTAAAATTTTTTTTATTGGGGTCGGTTTTTTTTTTGGAAAAATTTTTTTTGAAGTCGGTTTTTAAAAAAATTTTTCCATTATAAAGTAGTATACCCTTTCAAAAAAAAAAAATTCGCAGAAATCGGTTATCACATATAAAATGAGGATTTTTCTCGATTTCCCGGAGATCCCCTCTTCAGAATGCGATTTGGTGACAATGGGACCAATGGGAAACCAAACCCTTTAAAACAATAAAACAAAAATTCAAAATCGGTTCATAAATGACGGAGTTCTGAGGGGAAACACATGAAAAAAAAAAAAAATAGAGTCGAATTGAGAACCATCCTCCTTTTTTGAAGTCGGGTTAAAAATAGGGCTAGTGCATATATCAGATACTAATACGTATGTAGTTAACAGTTGCTTCTGTAATCTGCAGTCATTGCAGATGTTTGAGTTGAAATTGAGGCTAAACTTTTCAGTTATTGAAAAAGAGTTAGTTTTTAAGTATCTAAATTTTTCTTCTTTTTTAGTCTCTAAATATTACAGAGCTCTTATCAATCACGAGGCCACCACTGTTAATGAGATATTTCATATAGATTAAAGTATAAAACAAACAAAAACAATTTATCAACATAATTTAGGGCAGTTGGATAAAGTTTATTTATATACAGATTTACTTGGTACACACTGTACACGCATAAATAATGTCCTCTTTCCATAAAATGTATGTAATACTATAGCCTTCCTTGTTTAATATGTTTATTTCTGTGTCAGTCATAAGATTTCATCCATTAGGTGAAATATCTATTTGGTTTGTTAAAAACAGAAACAGTGGCGATAACTATACAAAACTGCCTTTAAATTTTATTTCAACTTTATTCCGAGAAATAATAGTCCCACTCCTGATTTTTTACACGTTGTTAAGCCATGTCTATTCGACATATGAACAAACTTTTCTAAAGATAGAAATATTTCTTTGTTTTTATTAAATAAACATTTTTAATCCTGAAAGGTTTTCTCTCTCTCGCACCATTTAAAAGGTAGGAACGGATTTGAATTCAGAGGTGGGCACAGGCGGGTCTCCATAAGCTGTGTGAGAGTAAGTAAAAAAGGTATGTTTTGAAGTAAGACGGAACGATGTTTCAATGCAGGTTGTCTACCGGTTATTGCCCAATAATTTATTCAATCAATTTAGAAATAGTTTTATAAAATATTTATTGTTTAAGAAATATCTTTTACAATATGGAGAGATACACCAAAAAACATAATAATAATAATAGTAATAGTAATAGTAATAGTAATAGTAATAGTAATAGTAATAGTAATAGTAATAGTAATAGTAATAGTAATAGTAATAGTAATAGTAATAGTAATAGTAATAGTAATAGTAATAGTAATAGTAATAGTAATAGTAATAGTAATAGTAATAGTAATAGTAATAGTAATAGTAGTAGTAATAGTAATAGTAATAGTAATAGTAATAGTAATAGTAATAGTAATAGTAATAGTAATAGTAATAGTAATAGTAATAGTAATAGTAATAGTAATAGTAATAGTAATAGTAATAGTAATAGTAATAGTAATAGTAATAGTAATAGTAATAGTAATAGTAATAGTAATAGTAATAGTAATAGTAATAGTAATAGTAATAGTAATAGTAATAGTAATAGTAATAGTAATAGTAATAGTAATAGTAATAGTAATAGTAATAGTAATAGTAATAGTAATAGTAATAGTAATAGTAATAGTAATAGTAATAGTAATAGTAATAGTAATAGTAATAGTAATAGTAATAGTAATAGTAATAGTAATAGTAATAGTAATAGTAATAGTAATAGTAATAGTAATAGTAATAGTAATAGTAATAGTAATAGTAATAGTAATAGTAATAGTAATAGTAATAGTAATAGTAATAGTAATAGTAATAGTAATAGTAATAGTAATAGTAATAGTAATAGTAATAGTAATAGTAATAGTAATAGTAATAGTAATAGTAATAGTAATAGTAATAGTAATAGTAATAGTAATAGTAATAGTAATAGTAATAGTAATAGTAATAGTAATAGTAATAGTAATAGTAATAGTAATAGTAATAGTAATAGTAATAGTAATAGTAATAGTAATAGTAATAGTAATAGTAATAGTAATAGTAATAGTAATAGTAATAGTAATAGTAATAGTAATAGTAATAGTAATAGTAATAGTAATAGTAATAGTAATAGTAATAGTAATAGTAATAGTAATAGTAATAGTAATAGTAATAGTAATAGTAATAGTAATAGTAATAGTAATAGTAATAGTAATAGTAATAGTAATAGTAATAGTAATAGTAATAGTAATAGTAATAGTAATAGTAATAGTAATAGTAATAGTAATAGTAATAGTAATAGTAATAGTAATAGTAATAGTAATAGTAATAGTAATAGTAATAGTAATAGTAATAGTAATAGTAATAGTAATAGTAATAGTAATAGTAATAGTAATAGTAATAGTAATAGTAATAGTAATAGTAATAGTAATAGTAATAGTAATAGTAATAGTAATAGTAATAGTAATAGTAATAGTAATAGTAATAGTAATAGTAATAGTAATAGTAATAGTAATAGTAATAGTAATAGTAATAGTAATAGTAATAGTAATAGTAATAGTAATAGTAATAGTAATAGTAATAGTAATAGTAATAGTAATAGTAATAGTAATAGTAATAGTAATAGTAATAGTAATAGTAATAGTAATAGTAATAGTAATAGTAATAGTAATAGTAATAGTAATAGTAATAGTAATAGTAATAGTAATAGTAATAGTAATAGTAATAGTAATAGTAATAGTAATAGTAATAGTAATAGTAATAGTAATAGTAATAGTAATAGTAATAGTAATAGTAATAGTAATAGTAATAGTAATAGTAATAGTAATAGTAATAGTAATAGTAATAGTAATAGTAATAGTAATAGTAATAGTAATAGTAATAGTAATAGTAATAGTAATAGTAATAGTAATAGTAATAGTAATAGTAATAGTAATAGTAATAGTAATAGTAATAGTAATAGTAATAGTAATAGTAATAGTAATAGTAATAGTAATAGTAATAGTAATAGTAATAGTAATAGTAATAGTAATAGTAATAGTAATAGTAATAGTAATAGTAATAGTAATAGTAATAGTAATAGTAATAGTAATAGTAATAGTAATAGTAATAGTAATAGTAATAGTAATAGTAATAGTAATAGTAATAGTAATAGTAATAGTAATAGTAATAGTAATAGTAATAGTAATAGTAATAGTAATAGTAATAGTAATAGTAATAGTAATAGTAATAGTAATAGTAATAGTAATAGTAATAGTAATAGTAATAGTAATAGTAATAGTAATAGTAATAGTAATAGTAATAGTAATAGTAATAGTAATAGTAATAGTAATAGTAATAGTAATAGTAATAGTAATAGTAATAGTAATAGTAATAGTAATAGTAATAGTAATAGTAATAGTAATAGTAATAGTAATAGTAATAGTAATAGTAATAGTAATAGTAATAGTAATAGTAATAGTAATAGTAATAGTAATAGTAATAGTAATAGTAATAGTAATAGTAATAGTAATAGTAATAGTAATAGTAATAGTAATAGTAATAGTAATAGTAATAGTAATAGTAATAGTAATAGTAATAGTAATAGTAATAGTAATAGTAATAGTAATAGTAATAGTAATAGTAATAGTAATAGTAATAGTAATAGTAATAGTAATAGTAATAGTAATAGTAATAGTAATAGTAATAGTAATAGTAATAGTAATAGTAATAGTAATAGTAATAGTAATAGTAATAGTAATAGTAATAGTAATAGTAATAGTAATAGTAATAGTAATAGTAATAGTAATAGTAATAGTAATAGTAATAGTAATAGTAATAGTAATAGTAATAGTAATAGTAATAGTAATAGTAATAGTAATAGTAATAGTAATAGTAATAGTAATAGTAATAGTAATAGTAATAGTAATAGTAATAGTAATAGTAATAGTAATAGTAATAGTAATAGTAATAGTAATAGTAATAGTAATAGTAATAGTAATAGTAATAGTAATAGTAATAGTAATAGTAATAGTAATAGTAATAGTAATAGTAATAGTAATAGTAATAGTAATAGTAATAGTAATAGTAATAGTAATAGTAATAGTAATAGTAATAGTAATAGTAATAGTAATAGTAATAGTAATAGTAATAGTAATAGTAATAGTAATAGTAATAGTAATAGTAATAGTAATAGTAATAGTAATAGTAATAGTAATAGTAATAGTAATAGTAATAGTAATAGTAATAGTAATAGTAATAGTAATAGTAATAGTAATAGTAATAGTAATAGTAATAGTAATAGTAATAGTAATAGTAATAGTAATAGTAATAGTAATAGTAATAGTAATAGTAATAGTAATAGTAATAGTAATAGTAATAGTAATAGTAATAGTAATAGTAATAGTAATAGTAATAGTAATAGTAATAGTAATAGTAATAGTAATAGTAATAGTAATAGTAATAGTAATAGTAATAGTAATAGTAATAGTAATAGTAATAGTAATAGTAATAGTAATAGTAATAGTAATAGTAATAGTAATAGTAATAGTAATAGTAATAGTAATAGTAATAGTAATAGTAATAGTAATAGTAATAGTAATAGTAATAGTAATAGTAATAGTAATAGTAATAGTAATAGTAATAGTAATAGTAATAGTAATAGTAATAGTAATAGTAATAGTAATAGTAATAGTAATAGTAATAGTAATAGTAATAGTAATAGTAATAGTAATAGTAATAGTAATAGTAATAGTAATAGTAATAGTAATAGTAATAGTAATAGTAATAGTAATAGTAATAGTAATAGTAATAGTAATAGTAATAGTAATAGTAATAGTAATAGTAATAGTAATAGTAATAGTAATAGTAATAGTAATAGTAATAGTAATAGTAATAGTAATAGTAATAGTAATAGTAATAGTAATAGTAATAGTAATAGTAATAGTAATAGTAATAGTAATAGTAATAGTAATAGTAATAGTAATAGTAATAGTAATAGTAATAGTAATAGTAATAGTAATAGTAATAGTAATAGTAATAGTAATAGTAATAGTAATAGTAATAGTAATAGTAATAGTAATAGTAATAGTAATAGTAATAGTAATAGTAATAGTAATAGTAATAGTAATAGTAATAGTAATAGTAATAGTAATAGTAATAGTAATAGTAATAGTAATAGTAATAGTAATAGTAATAGTAATAGTAATAGTAATAGTAATAGTAATAGTAATAGTAATAGTAATAGTAATAGTAATAGTAATAGTAATAGTAATAGTAATAGTAATAGTAATAGTAATAGTAATAGTAATAGTAATAGTAATAGTAATAGTAATAGTAATAGTAATAGTAATAGTAATAGTAATAGTAATAGTAATAGTAATAGTAATAGTAATAGTAATAGTAATAGTAATAGTAATAGTAATAGTAATAGTAATAGTAATAGTAATAGTAATAGTAATAGTAATAGTAATAGTAATAGTAATAGTAATAGTAATAGTAATAGTAATAGTAATAGTAATAGTAATAGTAATAGTAATAGTAATAGTAATAGTAATAGTAATAGTAATAGTAATAGTAATAGTAATAGTAATAGTAATAGTAATAGTAATAGTAATAGTAATAGTAATAGTAATAGTAATAGTAATAGTAATAGTAATAGTAATAGTAATAGTAATAGTAATAGTAATAGTAATAGTAATAGTAATAGTAATAGTAATAGTAATAGTAATAGTAATAGTAATAGTAATAGTAATAGTAATAGTAATAGTAATAGTAATAGTAATAGTAATAGTAATAGTAATAGTAATAGTAATAGTAATAGTAATAGTAATAGTAATAGTAATAGTAATAGTAATAGTAATAGTAATAGTAATAGTAATAGTAATAGTAATAGTAATAGTAATAGTAATAGTAATAGTAATAGTAATAGTAATAGTAATAGTAATAGTAATAGTAATAGTAATAGTAATAGTAATAGTAATAGTAATAGTAATAGTAATAGTAATAGTAATAGTAATAGTAATAGTAATAGTAATAGTAATAGTAATAGTAATAGTAATAGTAATAGTAATAGTAATAGTAATAGTAATAGTAATAGTAATAGTAATAGTAATAGTAATAGTAATAGTAATAGTAATAGTAATAGTAATAGTAATAGTAATAGTAATAGTAATAGTAATAGTAATAGTAATAGTAATAGTAATAGTAATAGTAATAGTAATAGTAATAGTAATAGTAATAGTAATAGTAATAGTAATAGTAATAGTAATAGTAATAGTAATAGTAATAGTAATAGTAATAGTAATAGTAATAGTAATAGTAATAGTAATAGTAATAGTAATAGTAATAGTAATAGTAATAGTAATAGTAATAGTAATAGTAATAGTAATAGTAATAGTAATAGTAATAGTAATAGTAATAGTAATAGTAATAGTAATAGTAATAGTAATAGTAATAGTAATAGTAATAGTAATAGTAATAGTAATAGTAATAGTAATAGTAATAGTAATAGTAATAGTAATAGTAATAGTAATAGTAATAGTAATAGTAATAGTAATAGTAATAGTAATAGTAATAGTAATAGTAATAGTAATAGTAATAGTAATAGTAATAGTAATAGTAATAGTAATAGTAATAGTAATAGTAATAGTAATAGTAATAGTAATAGTAATAGTAATAGTAATAGTAATAGTAATAGTAATAGTAATAGTAATAGTAATAGTAATAGTAATAGTAATAGTAATAGTAATAGTAATAGTAATAGTAATAGTAATAGTAATAGTAATAGTAATAGTAATAGTAATAGTAATAGTAATAGTAATAGTAATAGTAATAGTAATAGTAATAGTAATAGTAATAGTAATAGTAATAGTAATAGTAATAGTAATAGTAATAGTAATAGTAATAGTAATAGTAATAGTAATAGTAATAGTAATAGTAATAGTAATAGTAATAGTAATAGTAATAGTAATAGTAATAGTAATAGTAATAGTAATAGTAATAGTAATAGTAATAGTAATAGTAATAGTAATAGTAATAGTAATAGTAATAGTAATAGTAATAGTAATAGTAATAGTAATAGTAATAGTAATAGTAATAGTAATAGTAATAGTAATAGTAATAGTAATAGTAATAGTAATAGTAATAGTAATAGTAATAGTAATAGTAATAGTAATAGTAATAGTAATAGTAATAGTAATAGTAATAGTAATAGTAATAGTAATAGTAATAGTAATAGTAATAGTAATAGTAATAGTAATAGTAATAGTAATAGTAATAGTAATAGTAATAGTAATAGTAATAGTAATAGTAATAGTAATAGTAATAGTAATAGTAATAGTAATAGTAATAGTAATAGTAATAGTAATAGTAATAGTAATAGTAATAGTAATAGTAATAGTAATAGTAATAGTAATAGTAATAGTAATAGTAATAGTAATAGTAATAGTAATAGTAATAGTAATAGTAATAGTAATAGTAATAGTAATAGTAATAGTAATAGTAATAGTAATAGTAATAGTAATAGTAATAGTAATAGTAATAGTAATAGTAATAGTAATAGTAATAGTAATAGTAATAGTAATAGTAATAGTAATAGTAATAGTAATAGTAATAGTAATAGTAATAGTAATAGTAATAGTAATAGTAATAGTAATAGTAATAGTAATAGTAATAGTAATAGTAATAGTAATAGTAATAGTAATAGTAATAGTAATAGTAATAGTAATAGTAATAGTAATAGTAATAGTAATAGTAATAGTAATAGTAATAGTAATAGTAATAGTAATAGTAATAGTAATAGTAATAGTAATAGTAATAGTAATAGTAATAGTAATAGTAATAGTAATAGTAATAGTAATAGTAATAGTAATAGTAATAGTAATAGTAATAGTAATAGTAATAGTAATAGTAATAGTAATAGTAATAGTAATAGTAATAGTAATAGTAATAGTAATAGTAATAGTAATAGTAATAGTAATAGTAATAGTAATAGTAATAGTAATAGTAATAGTAATAGTAATAGTAATAGTAATAGTAATAGTAATAGTAATAGTAATAGTAATAGTAATAGTAATAGTAATAGTAATAGTAATAGTAATAGTAATAGTAATAGTAATAGTAATAGTAATAGTAATAGTAATAGTAATAGTAATAGTAATAGTAATAGTAATAGTAATAGTAATAGTAATAGTAATAGTAATAGTAATAGTAATAGTAATAGTAATAGTAATAGTAATAGTAATAGTAATAGTAATAGTAATAGTAATAGTAATAGTAATAGTAATAGTAATAGTAATAGTAATAGTAATAGTAATAGTAATAGTAATAGTAATAGTAATAGTAATAGTAATAGTAATAGTAATAGTAATAGTAATAGTAATAGTAATAGTAATAGTAATAGTAATAGTAATAGTAATAGTAATAGTAATAGTAATAGTAATAGTAATAGTAATAGTAATAGTAATAGTAATAGTAATAGTAATAGTAATAGTAATAGTAATAGTAATAGTAATAGTAATAGTAATAGTAATAGTAATAGTAATAGTAATAGTAATAGTAATAGTAATAGTAATAGTAATAGTAATAGTAATAGTAATAGTAATAGTAATAGTAATAGTAATAGTAATAGTAATAGTAATAGTAATAGTAATAGTAATAGTAATAGTAATAGTAATAGTAATAGTAATAGTAATAGTAATAGTAATAGTAATAGTAATAGTAATAGTAATAGTAATAGTAATAGTAATAGTAATAGTAATAGTAATAGTAATAGTAATAGTAATAGTAATAGTAATAGTAATAGTAATAGTAATAGTAATAGTAATAGTAATAGTAATAGTAATAGTAATAGTAATAGTAATAGTAATAGTAATAGTAATAGTAATAGTAATAGTAATAGTAATAGTAATAGTAATAGTAATAGTAATAGTAATAGTAATAGTAATAGTAATAGTAATAGTAATAGTAATAGTAATAGTAATAGTAATAGTAATAGTAATAGTAATAGTAATAGTAATAGTAATAGTAATAGTAATAGTAATAGTAATAGTAATAGTAATAGTAATAGTAATAGTAATAGTAATAGTAATAGTAATAGTAATAGTAATAGTAATAGTAATAGTAATAGTAATAGTAATAGTAATAGTAATAGTAATAGTAATAGTAATAGTAATAGTAATAGTAATAGTAATAGTAATAGTAATAGTAATAGTAATAGTAATAGTAATAGTAATAGTAATAGTAATAGTAATAGTAATAGTAATAGTAATAGTAATAGTAATAGTAATAGTAATAGTAATAGTAATAGTAATAGTAATAGTAATAGTAATAGTAATAGTAATAGTAATAGTAATAGTAATAGTAATAGTAATAGTAAAGTAATAGTAATAGTAATAGTAATAGTAATAGTAATAGTAATAGTAATAGTAATAGTAATAGTAATAGTAATAGTAATAGTAATAGTAATAGTAATAGTAATAGTAATAGTAATAGTAATAGTAATAGTAATAGTAATAGTAATAGTAATAGTAATAGTAATAGTAATAGTAATAGTAATAGTAATAGTAATAGTAATAGTAATAGTAATAGTAATAGTAATAGTAATAGTAATAGTAATAGTAATAGTAATAGTAATAGTAATAGTAATAGTAATAGTAATAGTAATAGTAATAGTAATAGTAATAGTAATAGTAATAGTAATAGTAATAGTAATAGTAATAGTAATAGTAATAGTAATAGTAATAGTAATAGTAATAGTAATAGTAATAGTAATAGTAATAGTAATAGTAATAGTAATAGTAATAGTAATAGTAATAGTAATAGTAATAGTAATAGTAATAGTAATAGTAATAGTAATAGTAATAGTAATAGTAATAGTAATAGTAATAGTAATAGTAATAGTAATAGTAATAGTAATAGTAATAGTAATAGTAATAGTAATAGTAATAGTAATAGTAATAGTAATAGTAATAGTAATAGTAATAGTAATAGTAATAGTAATAGTAATAGTAATAGTAATAGTAATAGTAATAGTAATAGTAATAGTAATAGTAATAGTAATAGTAATAGTAATAGTAATAGTAATAGTAATAGTAATAGTAATAGTAATAGTAATAGTAATAGTAATAGTAATAGTAATAGTAATAGTAATAGTAATAGTAATAGTAATAGTAATAGTAATAGTAATAGTAATAGTAATAGTAATAGTAATAGTAATAGTAATAGTAATAGTAATAGTAATAGTAATAGTAATAGTAATAGTAATAGTAATAGTAATAGTAATAGTAATAGTAATAGTAATAGTAATAGTAATAGTAATAGTAATAGTAATAGTAATAGTAATAGTAATAGTAATAGTAATAGTAATAGTAATAGTAATAGTAATAGTAATAGTAATAGTAATAGTAATAGTAATAGTAATAGTAATAGTAATAGTAATAGTAATAGTAATAGTAATAGTAATAGTAATAGTAATAGTAATAGTAATAGTAATAGTAATAGTAATAGTAATAGTAATAGTAATAGTAATAGTAATAGTAATAGTAATAGTAATAGTAATAGTAATAGTAATAGTAATAGTAATAGTAATAGTAATAGTAATAGTAATAGTAATAGTAATAGTAATAGTAATAGTAATAGTAATAGTAATAGTAATAGTAATAGTAATAGTAATAGTAATAGTAATAGTAATAGTAATAGTAATAGTAATAGTAATAGTAATAGTAATAGTAATAGTAATAGTAATAGTAATAGTAATAGTAATAGTAATAGTAATAGTAATAGTAATAGTAATAGTAATAGTAATAGTAATAGTAATAGTAATAGTAATAGTAATAGTAATAGTAATAGTAATAGTAATAGTAATAGTAATAGTAATAGTAATAGTAATAGTAATAGTAATAGTAATAGTAATAGTAATAGTAATAGTAATAGTAATAGTAATAGTAATAGTAATAGTAATAGTAATAGTAATAGTAATAGTAATAGTAATAGTAATAGTAATAGTAATAGTAATAGTAATAGTAATAGTAATAGTAATAGTAATAGTAATAGTAATAGTAATAGTAATAGTAATAGTAATAGTAATAGTAATAGTAATAGTAATAGTAATAGTAATAGTAATAGTAATAGTAATAGTAATAGTAATAGTAATAGTAATAGTAATAGTAATAGTAATAGTAATAGTAATAGTAATAGTAATAGTAATAGTAATAGTAATAGTAATAGTAATAGTAATAGTAATAGTAATAGTAATAGTAATAGTAATAGTAATAGTAATAGTAATAGTAATAGTAATAGTAATAGTAATAGTAATAGTAATAGTAATAGTAATAGTAATAGTAATAGTAATAGTAATAGTAATAGTAATAGTAATAGTAATAGTAATAGTAATAGTAATAGTAATAGTAATAGTAATAGTAATAGTAATAGTAATAGTAATAGTAATAGTAATAGTAATAGTAATAGTAATAGTAATAGTAATAGTAATAGTAATAGTAATAGTAATAGTAATAGTAATAGTAATAGTAATAGTAATAGTAATAGTAATAGTAATAGTAATAGTAATAGTAATAGTAATAGTAATAGTAATAGTAATAGTAATAGTAATAGTAATAGTAATAGTAATAGTAATAGTAATAGTAATAGTAATAGTAATAGTAATAGTAATAGTAATAGTAATAGTAATAGTAATAGTAATAGTAATAGTAATAGTAATAGTAATAGTAATAGTAATAGTAATAGTAATAGTAATAGTAATAGTAATAGTAATAGTAATAGTAATAGTAATAGTAATAGTAATAGTAATAGTAATAGTAATAGTAATAGTAATAGTAATAGTAATAGTAATAGTAATAGTAATAGTAATAGTAATAGTAATAGTAATAGTAATAGTAATAGTAATAGTAATAGTAATAGTAATAGTAATAGTAATAGTAATAGTAATAGTAATAGTAATAGTAATAGTAATAGTAATAGTAATAGTAATAGTAATAGTAATAGTAATAGTAATAGTAATAGTAATAGTAATAGTAATAGTAATAGTAATAGTAATAGTAATAGTAATAGTAATAGTAATAGTAATAGTAATAGTAATAGTAATAGTAATAGTAATAGTAATAGTAATAGTAATAGTAATAGTAATAGTAATAGTAATAGTAATAGTAATAGTAATAGTAATAGTAATAGTAATAGTAATAGTAATAGTAATAGTAATAGTAATAGTAATAGTAATAGTAATAGTAATAGTAATAGTAATAGTAATAGTAATAGTAATAGTAATAGTAATAGTAATAGTAATAGTAATAGTAATAGTAATAGTAATAGTAATAGTAATAGTAATAGTAATAGTAATAGTAATAGTAATAGTAATAGTAATAGTAATAGTAATAGTAATAGTAATAGTAATAGTAATAGTAATAGTAATAGTAATAGTAATAGTAATAGTAATAGTAATAGTAATAGTAATAGTAATAGTAATAGTAATAGTAATAGTAATAGTAATAGTAATAGTAATAGTAATAGTAATAGTAATAGTAATAGTAATAGTAATAGTAATAGTAATAGTAATAGTAATAGTAATAGTAATAGTAATAGTAATAGTAATAGTAATAGTAATAGTAATAGTAATAGTAATAGTAATAGTAATAGTAATAGTAATAGTAATAGTAATAGTAATAGTAATAGTAATAGTAATAGTAATAGTAATAGTAATAGTAATAGTAATAGTAATAGTAATAGTAATAGTAATAGTAATAGTAATAGTAATAGTAATAGTAATAGTAATAGTAATAGTAATAGTAATAGTAATAGTAATAGTAATAGTAATAGTAATAGTAATAGTAATAGTAATAGTAATAGTAATAGTAATAGTAATAGTAATAGTAATAGTAATAGTAATAGTAATAGTAATAGTAATAGTAATAGTAATAGTAATAGTAATAGTAATAGTAATAGTAATAGTAATAGTAATAGTAATAGTAATAGTAATAGTAATAGTAATAGTAATAGTAATAGTAATAGTAATAGTAATAGTAATAGTAATAGTAATAGTAATAGTAATAGTAATAGTAATAGTAATAGTAATAGTAATAGTAATAGTAATAGTAATAGTAATAGTAATAGTAATAGTAATAGTAATAGTAATAGTAATAGTAATAGTAATAGTAATAGTAATAGTAATAGTAATAGTAATAGTAATAGTAATAGTAATAGTAATAGTAATAGTAATAGTAATAGTAATAGTAATAGTAATAGTAATAGTAATAGTAATAGTAATAGTAATAGTAATAGTAATAGTAATAGTAATAGTAATAGTAATAGTAATAGTAATAGTAATAGTAATAGTAATAGTAATAGTAATAGTAATAGTAATAGTAATAGTAATAGTAATAGTAATAGTAATAGTAATAGTAATAGTAATAGTAATAGTAATAGTAATAGTAATAGTAATAGTAATAGTAATAGTAATAGTAATAGTAATAGTAATAGTAATAGTAATAGTAATAGTAATAGTAATAGTAATAGTAATAGTAATAGTAATAGTAATAGTAATAGTAATAGTAATAGTAATAGTAATAGTAATAGTAATAGTAATAGTAATAGTAATAGTAATAGTAATAGTAATAGTAATAGTAATAGTAATAGTAATAGTAATAGTAATAGTAATAGTAATAGTAATAGTAATAGTAATAGTAATAGTAATAGTAATAGTAATAGTAATAGTAATAGTAATAGTAATAGTAATAGTAATAGTAATAGTAATAGTAATAGTAATAGTAATAGTAATAGTAATAGTAATAGTAATAGTAATAGTAATAGTAATAGTAATAGTAATAGTAATAGTAATAGTAATAGTAATAGTAATAGTAATAGTAATAGTAATAGTAATAGTAATAGTAATAGTAATAGTAATAGTTATAGTAATAGTAATAGTAATAGTAATAGTAATAGTAATAGTAATAGTAATAGTAATAGTAATAGTAATAGTAATAGTAATAGTTATAGTAATAGTAATAGTAATAGTAATAGTAATAGTAATAGTAATAGTAATAGTAATAGTAATAGTAATAGTTATAGTAATAGTTATAGTAATAGTAATAGTAATAGTAATAGTAATAGTAATAGTAATAGTAATAGTAATAGTTATAGTAATAGTTATAGTAATAGTAATAGTAATAGTAATAGTAATAGTAATAGTAATAGTTATAGTAATAGTAATAGTAATAGTTATAGTAATAGTTATAGTAATAGTAATAGTAATAGTAATAGTAATAGTAATAGTAATAGTAATAGTAATAGTAATAGTAATAGTAATAGTAATAGTAATAGTAATAGTAATAGTAATAGTAATAGTAATAGTAATAGTAATAGTAATAGTAATAGTAATAGTAATAGTAATAGTAATAGTAATAGTAATAGTAATAGTAATAGTAATAGTAATAGTAATAGTAATAGTAATAGTAATAGTAATAGTAATAGTAATAGTAATAGTAATAGTAATAGTAATAGTAATAGTAATAGTAATAGTAATAGTAATAGTAATAGTAATAGTAATAGTAATAGTAATAGTAATAGTAATAGTAATAGTAATAGTAATAGTAATAGTAATAGTAATAGTAATAGTAATAGTAATAGTAATAGTAATATTAATAGTAATAGTAATAGTAATAGTAATAGTAATAGTAATAGTAATAGTAATAGTAATAGTAATAGTAATAGTAATAGTAATAGTAATAGTAATAGTAATAGTAATAGTAATAGTAATAGTAATAGTAATAGTAATAGTAATAGTAATAGTAATAGTAATAGTAATAGTAATAGTAATAGTAATAGTAATAGTAATAGTAATAGTAATAGTAATAGTAATAGTAATAGTAATAATAATAATAACAATAATGATGATAGCAATAACAATAATTACAACAACAACAACAACAACATCTATATGTATTCCCACTTTATGTAAAATTTAACCATTTAGAAATTAGTAACAAATTACCACCCCCCCCCCCCAGCTTTATCATTGGCATCTTTATTGTATCCAGTGTCATCAAATTCCTATGACACTCTACCCCCTACTAAGAAAAAATAATAAATCAAGTAAATAATTGTTTATTAGTTCTCCGATATGAATAGTTTAGGCAAATTATTCGGAATTTCCAAAAAACTAATTCTAAAATCTAAACTAAAGCTAAATCATCAAAAAATTTACAAGCGGTTTACAATTGTCAAGCGGTAAATGTGAAAGATCAAAAGATTTAAATTTTATAATTTATGTAACATTTATAATTTATTCATACCCAAATATATTAAAAACTAATGTAATATATTAAAAAGGTACATTTTATGCCCCAAATTACCAGTCCAAAATTCCGTATTCAATGTATTGTATGTATATTTTCTAAAATCGCTGAAACACATATTTCTTTATTTGTTATTAATAGCCTACATATCAATTTTCATGGCTACAACTTGTATGTACCGGTAAAATACTATAAACTATAAAAAACCGTAAACCAAAACAAATTTTTATCGCCTATTTCCCTTATTAAGGGTTGATTTAAAAAAAACGCAGAAATATATATTTCTTTACTTCTTTATTTATTATTAATTATAACTATTTCAAGCCGCGCGTGACACGTCGAACCGCATCGCTCCTAATTTTGCCCCAAATTCCTACAGTTTTTCAATTTTTATGCAGGAACCGTACATATTTCAGGGATAAAAAGTAGCCTAGATTATTCTCTAAAAAGTCCTCTATATGCCAATCAGAGTCCCGTCAAAAGATTAGATGGACAAAAAAACTGACATCGTGTTTTGGTTTTAGTAACGTGCAAATAACCATATGAGCTTAATTTCGAAATCATATACACACATTTCTATTTTATTTATTTGTATAGATTATATAATAATTAATGATTATAGGTTTTTTTTATAATAAAAGCCGCCAATGATTAATCTTCTGATCTCTGATTAAAATAAAAACTCATTGAAAACAAAAAAATTAAAATTCTGAAAATGTTTTCACAACAACATATCAACAACGAACTGAACGAGAATACATAAAGTAATCTAATCACATAAAATTATTTAATTTATATTTAAGGAAATCTTATAACAAACAATTTTATACTTTATGCTGAAGTACTTCCATAATGATGTTTACTGAATGGATGTTATGTAGTCTAAATACACACTTGAATGCAACATATATTTGAATCAGTAATAGTCCACAGTACAGCACGGTTTTTTTTAATGATTAGTAACAGGCTAAATTTTTGTCAGTAGCTTCCTTTCAACGAGACGCCCAACTTTTCTCTCGCAAAAATTTTCGATGATAGTGACTAACGAAGCGCCTAAGAGAGTATCTTGTTTGTTTGACGATAGCAAATATTTTATCAGTAACAGTTAATTTGTTAGTTAAATTGAGAGATAATGTAATAAAAACTTCAAAAAAACTTTACTCCTACAAAATGAATGGTGTAACAGGCAGATCCCCGACCCCAGCATGTTCAAATATCGGGGTATACATAGTTATTACTTGGCGCTACTTAAATAATAGTTACTTAGCGCGATTGAGTGTATTCACGATAAAAACAATATTAGTATTCTTTTATGAACTAAAGGTTGAAGAAATGAGACCTACAATATGTATAAACGTTCCGAGAAATCCGCGAGAGAAAACTTGGGCGTTTCGTCAAAAGGAAGCTACTGACAAAAATTTAGCCTGTTACTGGGGACAATAAGTCACATAATAAGTCTAAGCGTACGTATTAATATTAAGCGTACATAATAAGTCTAAGCGTACTGCATTATAGATAATACTACATTTAGTACATAAAGCCACAAAAGTAGCGCTTATTTTTCAAAATTTTATAATTGTTTGTACCTTATTTATTCGGTTTTCGAAAAAATGCTTTCGCATAAAAGTTCATTATAAATGAACTTGCAACTTTTATTTGAAACATTTTCCCAAAATCCGAATAAATAAGGTACAAATAAAAATTTTTTTTTTTAAATTATGAAAAAAATGTATTAAAATGAGCGCTACTTTTGTGGCCCATAGTAGTATTTAGAACATTATTTTGACATCAAATACTTCATATGAAAAATCAAACATATTTAGAATGGGAATCGAACCCACGATCTCTGGGTTCGATTCCTGACTTAGAATGTTATAATATTTAGATAAATATTACTTATTACATTACTAATTAAAATAATGTTAATCAGATATACATATTACTTAAATGTCAAATTAAGTAAATGCTAGTCATTTCCGTTCCATACTAATAGACGCTAGACAAAAGAACGATTGAAGAATACTATTTCGAATGATTCAACGAGTTCAATTTTGTGTTGCTTTTGACTGTATTATCAACTGCTAAGGTGTTGTGGCCCTATTTTTAAATTCATTCATCTGGCTATCGAAAAAATGTTTTGAATAAAAGCTGTTCGTTATAAAAATACTAACAACTTTTGTTTCAAATAGTTAAAAAAATACGAATGGGCTCGACACTAAGGAACTATAAATTGAGAAAAAAGAACGCCATTTTTGCTATTAACTATTCATGAAGGTCTCTACATAGCTCTGAGAGACAGTGACAGCGATATTGTCTTACAAACAGTGATAAGAATTGAATACGGTGATCGAGAAAGGGGGGTTATTTCCTATCATCTTAACCCAAAGTAGTACTATCTCAAGCATGGTGGCATACGAGTTACTAGCGATTTTCGATACTTAATATTTATCTTTACTTTACTGTAGGTCGGCGAAAATCTATAGTTATGACACTCGAAAGTCAAAACGAATAGCCAAATGTGTAGTATTATTTAATATTATTTAATATTATTTAATTTGTAGTTTATGGCAATTGTTTTCAAAATTGGGACATAATGTTAAAAAAACTACCCAATCAAATGACGGAGTAAAACTGGTTTAGAAATATAATTTATTATCAATAGTTTGGCTGTAAATAGAAAAAAGTGTTTTGTGAAATTATTTTGTAGGACTCTGGTTCAATAGCCATCTAAGTATTCCGTAGAAATAAATAGATTCGTAGCACGTGTGCATGTAGTGACACAGATCCGTATCGAATCATGGTCAGTATACCGTCCCGTAGTCAGCACGGCTATTTGCGTACCTGGATGTTTTAGCTGTGATAATTTCCTTGTTATTTTCGATCATAATACTACTGTTGTGAATTTTTTCCGATATCCAAAAAAAACTGGGATCTTATTAGTATAAGAATATACCCCCCCCCCCACCCAACTAACAATGGTTGAAAATAGGTGGAAAGGTTTGAGAAAGACCACAGAAAGTGATTCCAAGGAGAAAAAGTTCTTTTTGTCTTTGAAATTCTTATACCAACCCAACCCCCCAAAAATTGTTTACAATATTTTTTACTTAAAAATGAAAAAACAAATTTGAATTTTAAGGATTTCAAGGACGAAAAGGTTTGAGTTGGGTTGGGGCAGTTTAGCGGGTGGTTGTTTGATTGGAGGGTATTGGGTTGGGGTAGTTTAGTGGAGGTTCTGGGGCCTCCGACAATTTAATATTACAAAAAAATTTTTTTCGCAAAAACTCTTTAAAAACAAAATTTTAAGGACGAAAAAGACTTTTACGTCCTTGGAATCACTTTCTATGGTCCTAACAAACCATTTTCACCCAGTTTTACTGAGCGGAGGGACGATTGGGATCCAAAAGCTGTTTATCTTGAAGGTAGTGGGACATCGTAACAAAAATTAACCATCTTAATATTCTATAAATGGATCCTTGTATCGAAAAAGTGTTACGACATACCCCCAATACTTTTGAAAGATCTATCCAACAGTACTCTACATGGGATATTCAATTGTATCCTAAAAAAATTGTTTCAGATTTCTTATTTCATAATCATAGCCTGCGAATAAAGCGGCTGAGATATACAATATAAAGTGACTACACTATAAGGGTCCTTGATTCGACTACGACACCCTAGAATTGATTATATTTCTAATTTCAAATGGTTTTTAGTTGACTTGGTAAAAAGTTGATTTTAAAGGAAAAAATTGAAACTTTTCAAAATCTACATATCATAATGGATGTCATAAAAGATGATGTGATGTATGACACACATAAACTCGTCGTGTGGTATTGTCATCATTTAAAAATTATATTTTGCAATAAAAAAAGAAAAAAAAACAATTTGTTGTATGAATATCATTTTTTGTATGTATGCATATTAATTGTCACGTGCCATATGGTTGTGCTGTCGAGTAGTAATTAATTATAAACAATAAGAAATATTACAATCATAATTAAAATCATACTAATACTTGTTGCATATACTGAATGCAATCAGCAGCAGCAATGACTGATCGTAAAACTTCATATCCATGGTAATTTGTTTATTTCATAAATGTTTATCCGACAAAAAACAAAAATGTGAGAGAGGAGTTTTCGAAGTGAAATTTATGTAAAAACCAAGTTTTTTAACAAAAATGATTGGTATATATTTATTGTGTAAGTTTCTTAGGTGCCGGGTTTTCATATTTTATTTGGCAAGTAGTCAGATTATTTCGTTGTATATTAAGTGTAAAATCTGACCACTTGTCAAGTAAACTATGAAAACTCTGCACCTGAGACACTTACCCAATAAATATATACCAATCATTTTCTCATTTTTTGTTAAAAATCTTGGTCCTTACATAGATTTCACTACTTTTAAAGGCGAACATGTTTGTTTTTTCTGGGATATCTTTTTGTGTGCGAAAACTTGGTCTCTCTCACATTTATGTGTTTTGTCAGATATCATTACTTTTTGGAAAGGTTTTTAATGCTCGCTGCATTTATGGTGCATGAAATGTAATATTCATTTAGTCTAGATGTTTTAGAGAAGAAGAAAACACATAATATAGAATAGAATATCTCTCTTGATTGATTGATTGATTCATCTTGGGGTCTAAAAAGTATTGCACTTAAGTTCCATTGTGCTCCCCCTTCTACCTCAGTCCAACGAGATTCGTTTCTCCCATATGTTGGCAATAGCCTGGAGCTTGCTTATCAGGTCCTCCCGAAGGTTCATATATTCGGGGTGAGATGCACCGAATATCCTGTATCTGCTGTAACCCAGAGGTTCGTAGTCAAAGATTATATGGCTGGATGTTTCTTCCTCTTCGCCACAGAATCTGCACATAATGGAGCCGTTATGGAGTCCCATTGTGTGCAGATGCTTCCGCATGGGATAATTCCCGGTAATGAACCCGGTAACCGTCCGCAGTTGCATCCTGTTCAGGCTCAGTGCGTCGAAAGATAGCCTCATTGTTGCACTCTAAAGCAGTACCTTCCCGAGCTCTTGCCGCGGTATTTTTTCCCAGTGATCACGGTGTTTAGCATTTGACCACTCGTTGATCACCTGTTTACATGAACTCCTTGGAATTAGACTAAGATAGGCTCTGAGCCAATGAAGGGTATTTCGGCTCCCTTCTTTGCTAAGGTATCTACTTTTTCGTATATCTCTCTTTATATTAGAAAAGTCTTTTTCTTAATATTGTGAGTGAGTGAGTCAGTCGGTCAGTTCCCAAAATGTAGATTTTTAGGGTTAAATTTCTTGGAAACAGTTAAGGCTGTAATATTGGTCTTGGTAAGTACCGTCAGATGGTGGGTCTCAAGATACAAATTTGAGCTATATACCTTTTTTGGTTCCTGTGATACAGAGGCCTCAAACCCGTCTCTAATTATCCTTCCTGTAAACATAGTTAATGCTTAAACTTGGTCTCACGCACTACCGTGCTATATGATTACTTTGAAGTAAGATGGTAATTTACTGTTGGATTGAACACAACTCTGTTTTATAGTCCACCATAATTTCTGTTTCATTAGATAATTAGATCAACTCGATCGTATAATAATAAAGTTTAACTTTGTTTTCGATGTTGAAAATCAATATCACATAGCACGGTAGTGCTTCAGAGCAAGTTGAAGCACTAAATATGTTTACAGGAAATATTAGAGACGGTTTTTAGGCCTCTGTATCTCAGGAACCGAAGAAGCTATGAAGCTTACGGCTCTAATAGTTTCCAAAATATTTAACCCTTAAAATAGACATTTTGGGGAATGACTCATTCACACTGCGTCAATATTCTAGGGTACTTCCTGTTGTTCTAAAAAGTTGATTTTTGGTGGACAGATAGGTCTTAGACTGAAACCACTCAGAAGTCGCATGAAAACCGCAGATTTCACTATGTAAGGACCAAGTTTTTAACAAAATTAAGAAATTGAATGGTATATATTTATTGGGTAAGTTTCTCAGTTACCCAAGTTGTAACCCAAGTTACCCAAGTGGTATATATTTATTGGGTAAGTCGTATACCCAATAAATACAAAGTACTAACGTTTTCTCTTTTTTTTAAAACTTGGTCCTTATAGTTTTCTCTCTCATTTATGTTTTTTGTCGGATTCAAAGTTTAATATTTACGTTTTGAGGTCCGCTAATACCGAAAACTTTTTGGCCATTGATGGGTGTAAGAACTTGTAGAGGTAAATGATTGATATATTAAATAATTATTATTTAAATAAATAATAAATATATGTGAAAGATATAATTGATCTTTATTGATTTGATTTATGAAATATTATATATATTTATATGTAAATTATCAAGGTTGTTAACATTCAAAGCAACCGTGATAATAGGGGGAAGTTATAGTTGTTATGCAACAACTAAAATTGATGAACAAAATTATAATAATAATTTAATGAAGAAGCGATACCGCTACATACTTCCCCCCATCAACTAATAAAGAAAAACGACTAGAAAAAGGTTGTAACATAAAACAACCTTGTTCACTCGGAAAAACTTTAATAGTTGATGTACATCTTATAATTAAATACAAAGTAAATTAAGAAAATATTAACATTGAAAAAAGTATGCAGGTTTTAGTCTGTCAATTGAAATAGAGGTAGGTTTGTTATTGATATCAATAACAAAAAATTTAGGAAATCTTTTGATAACAGAGAAAGGACCTCTATAATTACAAGATAGTGGAGGTTTGACATGATCCTCGCGTATAAAAACTTTTTTTGATGAATCTAAATCTTTAGGTAAAAATACATTTTTGTTAGTGAACTGTCTAGTAAAGAAAAATTTTGCGTTAATCATTCTATTTCTCAACTCTCGAGTAGATTGTTGAACAGAAGGATATGTATCAACCTTTTCTGAAAAGAAACCATATGGTAATCGTAGAGGAATCCCATATAAAATTTCTGCAGAAGAAAGGTTAATATCCTCTTTGACCGAGGAGGGCAAATTTAGAAGTACCCAAGGTAAAATTTTGTACCAGTTATTATTTTTTTGACAGCAATTTAAAGAAATTTTGAGTGAAGAAGCGATACCGCTACAAACTAAATACCTTAAGAACGGTGATAGCGAGAGGTTCAAAGTTTTACAAGTTATACTGTCGGCTCACGCGACTGCAATGGATTCGAGAAAATAGCTAAACCTAAAGTTATTCTATATGTATTATAATTTTTTGAGACTTTCTCGAAAACGATGCCTTTTTTAAATAATTATTTACTACTTCTTAAGACTTAGATTTTCACATACTTGCCACTTTTCTGGCAAATTTTCTGATAAGTAGTTTACTAGTGAGCGAAGCAAATAAAATTTTGAGCTAGGTGTACAACATTTATAATATTTAGATATCACAGCAGAAGAAGAAGAAAACTCCAAATTTTGATTGAAATCCACAAACCGGAAGTGATATTTTACTTTTGACGTTTTTTTTTCTTTTCGGAAACAGTACGATATATAGCAAAAATTTAAATTTTAAAACAACTTTTGTATCAAGCGTTTTTTCGCGAAAACGAAAAAAATTAAGCTCAATAATTTTTTTTTAGTTCGTGGTTTTGATAGAGTTAATTTAGTTTTTGAGAAAGTATAGTGTGTTTGTAATAGATTCAAAATCTAGTCACTTTAGTACAATACATATGTCTCTAGGTTATACATCATAACCACTAACAAACTTAAATTTCAAATTTTTCCCCTATTCCTAGAACATTTGTTTGTATTTTATAAATACGTATTTCGACTACAATGTAGTCATCATCAGTATGAATTAGCCAATCGTAACTATCTCTGGGATATGGATTCAGAGATATGTTGCTTGTTGCTAATTTGGTGCGTGTCTCACCAATACAATACATCGTATAAAAGGACAGAACTTTTTTAATGTCATTGTGAGACCCGCACCAAATTAGCAACAAGCAACATATCTCTGAATCCATATCCCAGAGATAGTTACGATTAGCTAATTCATACTGATGATGACTAATGTTCTAGGAATAGGGGCAAAATTTGAAAATTAATTTCAAAAACTTAGATTTCTCTTCGATTATTTTAATAATCTTTACCAACAAACTTGTATATTGATTATAAAATATTGAGGCAACTTACTTATTTACTATTTTTAACACATTTATATTAGCATGACTTGTATGTATATATTACTAAATATATGTAAAATATTACATACAGTAACACTTAGAATGTTTCAACTGGTTCAAATTTTATGAATGTGGTGGGATTATTTAATTGAGTTTTCACCCACTTCCGGGCGTCTGAATAATTTGAAATTTTGCAAATTATTAATGCACGTATTAAGAATCGATTACAATACAATAAATTTAGTTCATATTGCAATTAAATGTGTTGTTTATTTATTAAAACTCTTATTATTTAGCTGAGTTACAACTATTTGTGTATAATCTCTGTGTACAGAGGTCGTGTGAGTGTTTCACACTAGATTTTTTCTTAATGTCAGTATCAACAATAATTCCTTGGTTTTGTATATTTATTATATTGATATGAAAAAGTTGGCTCTTACGTCAGAGTCGTCTTTGGTGTAGCGATAAGCACGCTGGACTAGATAACCAGAGGCCCGAAGTTCGATTCCTGGTTGACGAGTTATTTTTTCATATCTAGAGCACGGTAACGCGACAGACCGAGTTTGAGGCGTTTTTGGCCTTTAAATATTTAATTAAACAATTTTGTTTGAAACTTTTGTCATAAACTCAGTTTATACCGCACCTTTAAGCAATTAACTCAGTTAGTTGTTATTTTCACTTGTTTTAAAATGGCTTTTTATTAGGTTATAAATTAATTTACTGATTGTGAGAGGAATGTATGTATGTGATGTTTACAACACAATAATATTATTACAATTATCATTAATAAAATAATGTACAACGTAAATAAAAAAAATTTGTTATTTGTGTTTGTTTGTGAGTTGAATGAGATGGGGATCCGCACGAGCACGAGCAATACAAGGCCAACTACATGAGCCTTGTGCAGCACACGAGTACGTGAGTGAGAATCACTTGAAATAAAATTAATTAATTAAAAGGTATAATTTACTGGAAACAAATATGTTATGTATACAGGTGCGGATTCAAATGCACTCTCAGAAGGGAGTGGCGAAATGTTTTTTAATGTTACGACCTTACGAAAAATGGAACACTTATGAAATCACTTCGATGGTTGTTCGTCTGCTCGTCTGACTATTTCACGTAAATCATAGGTGGGCAAACTTTGACTGCACTTAGCTCTGAGTGAGAGGTAGGAAGAGAGATAGAGTAAATACAGGGTTCCTACCAATTATTATTATTTTCTTTTTTTAATTAAAACATTTTCTGAAAAAAATAGAATAATACCAACTCTTTTTTATGGTCACTATTATTCAAAGTAAACAATTCATACAATGCATTGAATACATACTCTGGAATTTTGGGCTGGTAATTTGGGGAATAAAATGTACTTTTTTTAAATATTTGGGTATTAATAAAATATAAATGTTATATAAATTATAAAATATAAATCTTTTGATCTTTTACATTTACCGCTTGACAATTGTAAACCGCTTGTAAATTTTTTGATGGTTTAGCTTTAGTTTAGATTTTAGAATTAGATTTTTGGAAATTCCGAATAATTTGCCTAAACTATTCATATCGGAGAACTAATAAACAATTATTTACTTGATTTAATTATTTTTTCTTAGTAAGGGGTATAGTGTCATGGGAATTTGATGGGTTAAATTTTACATAAAGTGGGAATACATGTAGTTGTTGTTGTTGTAATTATTGTTATTACTATCATCATTATTGTTGTTATTATTATAATTATAATTATTGTTATTATTATTATTATTATGTTTTTGGTGTATCTCTCCATATTGTAAAAGATATTTCTTAAACAATAAATTATTGGGCAATAATCGGTAGGCAACCTGTATTGAAACATCGTTCTGTATTACTTCAAAACATACCTTTTTTACTTACTCTCACACAGCTTATGGAGAGCCGTCTGTGCCCATAATTTTTTAAATGATTAAAATTTGGTAAGTTGTAATATACTTACCGAATAAATACGAACATGAAGTTTCAAATTCGAATTTTTTAGTTTTAGGGGGTTGAAATAGGAAAATCAACAATACATTTGTTCTTTTACTCATGCGAGAAAAGTACTATCTTTGTGTCGGCTTTTTCGTGCGGTAAATGACTGTTTGCCTATTCATTTATTACCACACTACTTAGATCTATTGCAAATAATTGTTGCGTGCGCAAAGTAAACTTTGCACACTCAAATAAATATTTGCAATACATCTAAGTACTTTGGTAATAATTGAATAGCCAAACAGCCATTTAACGCCCGAAAAAACGGGCGGTAAAATAGTACCTATCCCGCATTAGTAAAAAAAAAAAGTATCTGCAACTCGTACGATGTTGTCTATTGCCCACTCTAGCGAATCAGTGGACGATATCACTCTCGTAGGCAATCGACAACTTACCGCACTTGTTGCTATTTCTAGATAATTATGTGGAGTATCAATTAAAACCTTTTTGAAGAAACATTTCAAAAATGTATAATTCTTCTTTTTTTAATTTTTCTGAAATAACGCTTCAAATTTGTTGCCCTAGCATATCTTTAAAAAAACCATGTCCGTCTGTCTGTGCGTCTGTCTGTCTGTCCATAGACATGATAACTCAACGGACATGCGGAAATGGCCGAATTTGGCCATTTTATGAACCCCAAACATGTATGCCTGCGATTAATATTTTCAAGCGTTTCAAAATCGCGACTAAACTTAATATACCCTTACAAATTTACATATACCGGGTATCAAAAGTAATATCATGAAAAATATCTATCTTTGAAACAGTAAGACAAAAAAATTTAAAGACGTAAAATGTTTAAAATTAAACAACATTTGTTTGAAACTTTTTTTTATAAACTCAGTATATACTGTCTATTTAAACAATTAGTTAGCGGTTATTTTCACTTGTTTGTTAACAAAACCATTGAAAAATTTGGCAGAAATGTACAAATTTTCATTCAATTCGGGTTCATCGCTTCCGAGAGAGTAAGATCAGGACTTTAATGGTAAAAATTTTTAACGATCTGATCGAAATTTAATAAAGGGTGGAAGCGCAATAAATAATTTGGTACCCTCATAAAATATATGGATTGGTCGTATTGAAGTTTTATGATTGATGTATAAAATAAACTCTTGTGTAAGTCATTTACAACGGTTTTTTAATTGACTACCACAGAGCTCGCATTCTATTGACTCCACACCTGTATGCCACTTTATTTTAGAGTGCACTTTTAGAGCTACCATATACGCCATAAATCAAGAAGAGAATTCTAAATTAATAATTGTTTTTATTTGTTGCTTTTTAATAATAATGCTGCTCGATAAAAATTTTTGTTCCTAGTACAATTTTAGAAAATTTATTATAGAAACATCCACGATGGAAAAACACTGTATCTGTTTTAGTTTTATCAATATTTCTTCCAAAACAAATTTTTATTCACCGGCAGACTTAAGGAGATTACCTACTTAAGCGAAAAAATGATCAAATATCTTTAAAACTATTAGCATTTATTGTTTATAATGATATCAGGCATCTCTCAAAATTTGAGTGAAATTCACTCTACAGTTTTTGAGATATTTAAATCGGATGATTGACATGGAAAAGATATGGAAAGCCGTTTTATATGCATAATATATCACAGGGCTGGCCAACTTTTGGGTGTATATGATCTACTTTTTATCTTAATAAAAAATATTTTGACAAAATGGAAACCCGACTTCAATAACCAAATATTCTAAAACAAAAAATGCACTAAAAAGTAAAAAAATATTTGCATATTCTTGTGCCAATTTTAGTACAAAAATTTTTAAATATATGTACAATTATTGTTATTTTTGGAGTCGGTGTCAGCATAGAGAAATTCACATAACTTTTGGACACCGCCTCCAAAAATAACAATAATTGTATATATATATTTAAAAATTTTTGCTTAGGAGAACTAAAATTGGCACAAAAATATGCAATGATTTTTTTACTTTTTAGTGCATTTTTGTTTTAGAATATTTGATTTTCGAAGTCGGGTTTCCATTTTGTCAAAATATTTTTTATTTCTCGCTTTTTAGTGACTTCGAAGTTCTATAACTTATTTTATTTGTTTAAATATGGGTAAACCAACTAAACGACCTACTAATTTTTAGTGCATTTTTTTATAATACATTTTTTTTTATCCGTTTTTTTTTTTTTTTTTTTAATTTTTAGTGCATTTTTTCATAACAGATTTTCAGTTTTTTTTACATGCATTTTGTTTTTTTTTTGTAAAAATTTTTTTTTTGGGGTCGGTTTTTTTTGTAAAAAATTTTTTTGAAGTTGGTTTTTAAAAAAATTTTCTTATTTTCCCATTATGAATGAGTATATCCTTACAAAAAAAATTAAAAAAATTCGCAGAAATCGGTTATCACATATAAAATCAGGATTTTCCTCGATTTCCCGGGTATCCCCTCATCAGAATGCGATTTGGAGACAATGGGAAGTCAAACCCTTCAAATCAAAAAAAAATTCTAAATCGGTTCATAAATGACGGAGTTCTGAGGTAACACACATTAAAAAACAAAAAAAAAAAAAAACAGACGAATTGAAAACCATCCTCCTTTTTGAAGTCGGGTTAAAAATGTGTCACGATCAACTTGTACTGTTTGCTCGAAGGCGACATATAAAAAAGTTGTTATAAAAATTCACAGTATGGCTGACAATTTGATTTTAAGATTTCACTTTTGCGATTTTTTTTGGGTCTGGAAAATTTATCATGGAAGAATGATATAAGATTTTTAGACTTTTTTTTGCTAATCTATCAATAGCTCGCGAGAGTGCACCTCGTACTGAACACTTAAAATAATTCAAATTAGCTACAGATAAAGACATATTTAGAATTTATTTTATTGCCTTAACATTAATGGGAAGACTGAGTTTACATGTCTCTAACCAACGAATCATAGATAGGTGTATATCCTGATAACGATAATAATAATGAGACTTCAGTATGGGAATTAGTCATAGCAGATTGTTGTTTAGTCTTCGTTAACAATAAGAAGGAAAATGCCGATTCACACAGATATGTAGATCCGAAACAAGAATAAATATATTCGGTACATTTGGTAATTTGGGATCTCGGTTGACGTATTTTCAAAAATCTTCTTCAAATTTTCTGGTTTGTAAATCAGTTTGAAAAATTATAATTTCATATTTAATGCGTTTTGGTTCATATGAAATTTTTACAGATATCGAAACAGGTATAAAATGGAAAGACGAAGCAACAAAAACCCAAATTAGAAAGAATTGCTCAAAAATAATAAGAATGACAATAAGCGCGACAATAACACAAAAACTGTCAAATCACTAAAACAAAGACAGGTACACTATCTAAAAGCGGACAAAGGCAACGCAATTGTAATAATGAGTAAACAAGAATACTCGGATAAAGTCAACAAAATGCTCGACGAAGGTTCATATCGAATCCAAAGAACTGATCCAACGTCAACATTTATAAATGACGTAAAAGATACCATCAACTCATACCCAAAGTTAATTTCAAAACAACTGAAATTTCAATTACAATGTTCAAATCCTACAATACCGCGACTATATTACCTACCAAAAATTCACAAAAAAGATGGATCAATGCGACCAATAGTATCAGGCATAAATTCTCCAACCTACAAAATTTCAAAATGGCTAGTAACCCAATTTCAATCACTAAATCAATTAAATTCATTTTCAGTCAAGAATAGTATCGAATTAATCGAAAAAATCAAAGATATTAATTTACAACCAGATTCAGTTTTAATGTCTTTCGATGTAAAAGCATTATACCCAAGCGCCCCAATACCAGACGCAATAAAAATACTAGAAAAATGGCTAACAAATAAAGGAATACCCGCAGATGGAATAAGTGAATATCTGAAACTAACACGGCTTTGCATGAGACAAAATGTGTTTACTTTCGAAGGTAAATACTACAAGCAAACATTTGGAACAAGTATGGGTAATCCATTGTCTCCGCTCCTAAGTAATATCTTCATGACAGATCTTGAAGAAAAAGCCAAAAAAGTTCGAAAATTTACGTTCGTCAAAGTCGTCGCCAAATCGGTATTCGAATCAAAGAACATCTGGCTCATGTGAAATTTGGGAGAACCGAAAAATCTTGTATAGCGGCGCACGTTATTGAGAACAACCATAAAATTGATAAATCGAATCTAAAACTACTTAAATCGGTACGAAACCCCACAGAATTAGATGCATACGAAAGCATCTACATATACAAATTGAGAAAACAGATAATGAATTTAGACAATGGCCTAATTCCAAATTCTGATTTAATAAAATTAAACCATTTTCAAAAATAAAAATAAACATCCAATACCTGAATGTCAAAGTTAACGTAGGTACACTCACTTTAGAAACAAAGCAAACGCCGCATAGTCACCAAAGAATACCGCCAATAAATATGTGGGGCTTTCCACACACCTAATCCAGTAGTCAGGTAACTTAAATAATCCTTAAGTCAGATTATACCCTCAGCCAAATCGTATAAAAGAACAGAATTTTTTAATCTCATTGTGACACAGGCACCAAATTAGCAACAAGCAACATATCTCTGAATCCATATCCCAGAGATAGTTACGATTAGCTAATTCATACTGATGATGACTACATTGTAGTCGAAATACGTATTTATAAAATACAAACAAATGTTCTAGGAATAGGGGCAAAATTTGAAATATAATTTCAAAAAACCTAGAGTTCTCTTTGATTATTTTAATAATCTTTATTATAATCGTTATATATCGTTCTATTTTAGCTAGTAAAAAATTTAATTTTTGCAAATACTAATGTCATATCAGATATTATATTTTATTTTGATCACACTTAAATTATGACCACTAGAGAGTGATTTATGTATTCTAAGGAAATTCGCTTGTTGAAAGTTGACGTAGCTCCTGCGTAACGAATTAATGAATTATCAAAAACAAAAGATTCGAGATTATGTTTCATTACAATGCACGTTCATTACAAAATGAGCAGGTATCCAAATATTGCAGTCCGTAGGTCAATAATAAAATAACCTTCAAAGGAAACTTCAAAGTTTATAATTCAGTTTTATACCATTAAATTATGCATAAATAGGTTTTCTGCCAAAATCATCTATTGGGATATTATTAGGATTTTTCTGGATTCCTCTCATTTTAAATAAGTCATCTCTTAAAAGCCCACCGTTGACTACGATCTTACGAATACTTACAAAACTAAATTTAAAAGAGTATCTAAGGACATTCTTTAGACTGAAAATAGTGGCTGTATCTAGAATTACAGATTCTTTAACATCATTCTTAAAATTTTATAACGCCCTTAACTTGTAAAAGAGCGATATCTAAATTGTATGTGAACATGACAATATAAGGGTAAATTCACACGTATGTACCATTAAAGTGGGGTGTGTCACCTTATATTTACCCCTAAATAAACGTACAAGATCATTTTTAGTATTACAGGTTGTAACATATTCTATAATATAGGTATAATGCCAGATTCACATCGTAATATATTCATGCAATGACTGGTGCATTTAATGGATAATTAAATCGAAAAATATTGTTTAAAGCGTTTACGTAACAGCTCCAAGGTTGTAAAATTGATAAAGATCTTTGAACAAAGCTGAACCAATGCAGCGTCGGACTGGCCGTATAGTCGAGGTGGCGTTTGCCAGCCGGGCCCTAGCATGCTCGGGCCCCCCACGGGCCTGGCTTGCGGGATTTTGCTACAAGTCAAGCGGTAGGTACGGTAGGCGCCCGCACAGCCTTGTGCCCAGCTCTTGCGACCTACATGTAAAGTAGATAGTTCATACATACTTAGAAATGAAACAGAAAAATTAAAACTTGTTTTGGAAATTTCTGAACGGCGATAACATAATACACGACATTTGACATTGTTTAACAGGTGCGTTATATCGTAATCGAATCTATAATAAATCTAATCTATTCATAAAATTATTTATGTTTTGAACTGTCTAACACTCTTTGGGATGAGCACGTTTCACCTAGGCAGCAAGACATGAATGACTCAGATTCTCAGAGTGACGAAAAAGACGACGAAGATGTCTTAGACCAAACTGCAATGGACGCCATGTGTGCTTCCCGGGAAGCCAAAGTTGCATACCATGTGCATGTAAACTTTTATCACAACATAACATGCACATCAGCACGTACACTACCTTATACGTTGCATATTCACAATTTCGTTCATGCAAGTGACTTGTGAGGGAATTGAGAGAAATTGTGACTTCGATCTTCATTGGGGCAAGAACTGTTGGATTCGTTGATTATATTACCACAAAGTTGGATCTTATCAAGGATGGCCAGAATAGCAGCTTTTACGATCGAGTTATTGACAGCTTAGCTGAAACTTCTCCTTTTTTAACCCGACTTCAAAAAGGGGGATGGTTCTCAATTCGTCTGTATTTTTTTTTATGTTTGTCACCTCAGAACTCCGTCATTTATGAACCGATTTTGAATTTTTTTTTGTTTTAAAGGGTTTGATTTCAGATTCGAAATCGAGGAAAATCCTCATTTTATGTCATAACCGATTTTTGCGAAATTTCTTTTTTTTTTTTTTAAAGGGCATTAGGGCTTTGCATTATTTAAAAAAAAAATTTTGTTGGCTAGTATCCGATTTGTTAAATTATAATTGGAACTATATTTATCTAATAGTGTATATAGTTGACAATTAATAATTTGTATATTTCATTATTTTCCGATAGTATCCCATCTACTATAATCCCGTTCCGGGCCCCAGGCTTGTGGGGAGCCACCCGGGCCCTTTCGCCCCAGTCCGACCCTGAACCAATGAGAATCCGGTGAATAAAATATACCTGCTACTCATCCGCAAAATATACATACTCACAAGTCGAAGTGTATCCAAAAAAGTGAACTTAATATCTTTAAAAACAGAGTCTTTATGGGTAAATGATTTGTTCAAAATAAATACATTTTCAGAATGGAACACAGATCGATTTAAACAAATCCACGTCGCGATCAACTGGTAAGGCAGCCCCGTTCTAGCATTGTTGTAATAGTGTCGGGGTTTAAGTATCTTGGTACTGTACCTAGGCACACTAAAAGTATCTAGATACTTCCCAATGAATATGCCTTAACCTATACCTAGTTCCCTTTTTTGGGTACCTAAGTTCCAATAGGTACAAAGGTACTACGATATGAAATTAAATTTCAAATTTTGCCCCAATTTCTAGAACATTTATTTGTATTTTATAAATACGTATTTCGACTACAAGGTAGTCATCATCAGTATGAATTAGCTAATCGTAACTATCTCTGGGATGTGGAGTCAGAGATATGTTGCATGTTGCTAATTTGGTGCGTGTCTCACAATAATATTAAAAGAGTTTTGTCTTTTATATGATCTGAGTGAAATAGTACCTAAAGGATTAGGAAATGGGGCAAAATTTGAAATTTAATTTCAAAAAACCTCTTTGATTATTAATAATCTTTTTAAGGATATGAGCTATTATTATTTCACCAATTTGTTATTTACGTTTGATAAAAAATTTTATTAATTTGAATTTGCCGCGATTTTTCTTTGGTGAAATTCTATTCTTATGTTGGTGAAATAGGATATCTATCCTGCCAAATGTTTGGCTTTCATAGTGAGAGTGTTCACGAACGTTTCAATTGAAGGTTATTACTTATTTTCACAAATATCAATCCCTTAAACTCGGCCTTTCGCACTACCGTGCTCTAGATACTTAATTTCTCAAAACTATTTATCAATAACAGATAAATAGACTGTAAAAATGTAACAAGTTAACTTCAAGAAGTGTCTAACTTATATTGATCACAGTAAAAAAATTTTAGGTGTTCATAAAATGACCTAATTAGTTCATTTCCGCAAAGTTAGTTTTGTCCGTCCGTCAGTAAACACGATAACTCAGAAACAAAAAATGTTAGCGAGCTGAAATTTCATATGCGTGTTCTAGTGCTAAAAAGTAAGGTCAAGTTCGTGATTGTACAAAATGGGACCATGTTTGGACAAAATGGTCAAAACTGCCTATCTTTGAAACCGTAAGAGATAGAACAAAAATTTAAAGAAAAAAAGTCTTCTTTTGTTTAAAAATAAACAACTATTGAAACTTTTTTTCATAATTTTAAGCAATTTAAGCCGGGTATTTAAGCAATTAACTCAGTTGTTATTTTCCACTTGTTTAAGGTACTTTTATACCGTCCCTGTAACTTTACCAAGGTATGTTCGCTAGTATTCACTCTGTACCTGCGCCTGTATCTAAGTACTTAAAGAAGGTAACTGCTACAACACTACTAAAAAGCTTTCCTATATTCAATAAAACCCTCCGAAAAATTCAATAATGAATTATTAAACACAGTTTTAATCATTTCAATTCCCATATCGATATTTAAATATATACATATATTTAAATACCACATGTGAATAGAGCTTTATAATAAATATAGGGTATTAAAACTTGGAACATAAACACTCGAAAAGGTACCCCGCACCGTTCGTACAATATAGTTTGTTACTCAAAAAGTTTTTTAGTATATAAATGTAGTTTGTTCTGTCGGTAGATATTACTGCCGACTTCGAACTACTAACTTAGTCTTCACTCTTCTCACTCGAACACATAGAAGAGTTTTGGTAAGCTCATGCTCTCTAAAGCTTACACTGACTGCTGCTGTGTATGTGTGTGTGTGTGTCTGTATATATGTGATGTGATGTTGTTTTGCTTGTTTTTTTTTGCGCTCTTTATTATTTACTTTTATCAAATGGTTTTTTCCCGAAGATAGAAAAAATAATATGACAGTAATAATTTTCTTAAGTTGTACCATTTCCCGTTCAGTTGCATGTTTGTGGGAAAGAAGCTTCTACGGTTTTGTTACCTCTATGTCTTCAGGGGCTAAAACATGGTGTGTAATATAGAGGATATGTATTCTTTGTCCCAAAACGGAACATTTATGGAATCAACAAATCCGTCCAGATGATTTTCTTCTAAACTATTTGACGTAATCATTTGAAATTTGGCACAGAGTTTAAAGTGTGGTGGCCCAATTGAAGTTTAAATTTTGAATTTTATTCTGGCGGATTATTTCAGGGGGTAAATTGGTATGCAGAAAAAAATTCAAGAGCATCATGTAGGCTATCAAATGAAAGCTTTTTGAAGCACGTATTCAACAATTTACATGATGTATTTTTTATATCATTTTAAAACTTTTAAAACTGTTCTTCTCCTATTTCGCCAGAAGGTTTATTCCGAAAAATCTGAAAAAAAATATTGGGAAATAAATGTATATTGAACCAAAATTATCAGGATTGAAAAGTTCAAGCGCGATCAATTGTTATAAACAATTTAATTGCTTGTTTCCTGGCTACTTTACCATTAATTTTGTAAAGAATGGTTTTGAACAAAAATATCGATGTAACAATTTTTGTGTTTACTCGTTTGTACTTGCAAGTATAGCTTTCACTATACGATTGTTTTTTAAACATTGATTTTAATGTTTCGAAGAGTAAGCAAAAATATAGGTCGAAGGGTCTTTTAGTCGAAAACGCTTCACTAGAGTTAAAGCTTAAACTAAATCATTTTTCGAGTTTTCCCAATTTTCTTCATACTGTTTTACAACGATTTTTTATATTTTGCTCCCTATTTATATTCTTTGAGATCTACATGTTGGTATCTATACCAAACCACTAAGTAACTTTGAAGAGAAACAGCTTCAAAAACAACCGAAGTCAATATAGTTCTTGTTCCGTATAATAAGGAAGTAATCGAATCCCACCGACGCCAAGTATATTTTTTGTTAAATATACAATCAATTAAATTTTTATTGAAGAATTGGTTGAGAGAAAATTGGATGTGAATAACTACACAACCTCTATATCTAGATTTAAGGCCTGTGTATAGAGGTATTGTGGCATTCATGTCACATTCTTTTACTTTAACAGTACCTTAATGGTTATAAAATTTTAAGTACAATAACTTTTTTACAATTAAATATCAGTTTTATGATGTAGAAAGAAGAGCGATTCGTTTTTAATTTTATCGTGGTTTTTCCTTTTGAGAGCTTGTGGTGGTATGGCACGTTTTAATGTTTTTTTTCTTCTAAAATGCTATTAAATGAAATAAAGGCAGATCCATTCTACGAGGCATTTTTAAACATAAATCATGTTATAGAAAGTAGAATCATGTCGAATCGCTGATAGTTTAATACGGAAATTCAGATAGACAAGGTGAGAACCTCATATTTGTAAAAAAAAAAAATTCCAATTTGATGTCTTTGAATATTTATGTTATAAGCATATGTATTACTAACTATTTGTATATTACATACAAAAACGCTTAGAATGTTTCAACTGGTTCAATTTTTATGAACGGTGTACATGCCCATGAGTAAGGATCAAAATTGTGGCTCATTAAAATCTGATCGCAAGTTTTTTAAACTGTATTTTGCCAACCCGAATATTTTGACACGAATACAGTCTTGTTAAACAAAAAAGATGTCTTGTCTTTTTTCATAAACTTGATCGTTTCCGAGTTATAAATTTAATGTTTGAAAAAACGCAAAAACGTCCGTTTTCAAAGCTGAAAGATAATATTAAAAAATGAAATATTTGAGTTTACCAAAATTATTAAATATTCTTGTAGAATTATTATAAATAATTTCATTCTAAATTTTTATTCAGTCATGATTTTCACCTTGTCTAAGAGTACTTGGATTAGATTGGTTATAAAACATTAGACTGTTCTTTTTTCGAGGTCTCTACAATCCTACAGATATGTCGGGAGCCTTCGATTTGTATCGAACTTATATTAGGTTTCCGCCTAATAGTTTTCTTTTAAATATAGACCAATATCTTTTTTTTAGCATAATATTATTCGGAGATTTTGAAAATTAATCGTGCTTTCTAAAAAAATTAATTATTTTTTATATACTGAAAATTATGTAAACTGTTTGAATTCCCTTCCTTCCCCGTTGATTGTTATACAACAACCTCTCAGCAATTTTCGAAGAAATAAACAAATTTTTTAAAATTATTTTTATCTAGAATGTGCGGCTTTGAAGTAATGTGTACAAAATCTAGTAAAATAAGTAGATAATATATAAGGTTTCATTTAATTGCTACTGTTGTTCGAGTTGTTCGAAACTGTTTTTAAACAGACGTATTTATAGTCTAAGCGCGCTATCAGGTGAAAAAATTGTTTTGAAATTTCATACCATTTCTTAACATTTCGTAAAAATTAAGTGTTTTTTATGATTTTTCTTTCACCTTGCCTAGCCTCAGTTAACCTTTGCTCGCGGTAAGAGCTTCAGCAAAACTTTACAATTTTAATTAATTCTCTAGGCGTATTACGTAAGCAAACTTTCTATGATTTTAGTACGCCGGAAATTCCCGGAAGTGAACATCGATATATTTAGAAAAAAACTCTAAACTTAGTAATCTAGAGTAAAGTCAATTCTTGGAAAACGCATTTATTTATTTTTAGTAAGAAATATGAAAAGAAATTCGGTATACCATAATAAAAAAATAAAAATAGTATTATTAATTTAGATTATAAATATTGTTTAAAAAATATTTATATTGTTTTATAATTTTTTTATCTTACGTAAGATTTATTTTATCCCCCCTCCCTTTTGGTCAGCAAAACTAAGAAATAATTGCACCCCCGCCCCCTAAACCTGCTTACGTAATACTTGAACGCTTCTTATAAAAAACTACAAAAACAACTATTGTTCGAAAAAAATTATTCTAAAAATTGATTCGGCACAGAACGAATGTAAAAACATATTTATTTTGTATTCGATTTATGCTAAATCCATTAAGGTTTTGAAAAGCTGTTTCGAATAAACGTTTTTACTATTTTATAAAGCGCAATTTTGTAATTTTAAGTTTCCCTCTAGCTCTTAATATTTTCGAAATAAAAAATTACACTTTGCAAAAGGAGAGGACTTTTAATCACGTTACATGAAGAAGAAAAAACATTATTAAACTAAATACCTACTCGTAAATACTAATCACAAATGATAGATTTTAACCTAAAATATTATATATTTTTAAATGTGACAGTTGCAAATATACACACCATTACCAACCTTTCAACGTCGATAATTTAAATGCCGTTTTACCGACTTCCTCCTGAGAAAGGTGTTTTGACAAATTCCCAACTCTGTAATAATGACGTAGTGTTTTGATCTGACAGCACTTTGACTAAAAAAGTATATACAGAAAAATCTTATTAATATCTTTAAAATAGTTTTACAATTATTTAAGTTATTTAATAATCATATTACATAACTACCTATTAGTTAACTAACCCCATTGTTTTGCTTGTTTGAAAAGAATTCAATTAAAATTATTTAATTTCGTTAAGCAGACGAGAGTTGTACAAAACGAAGACGACATATCATAGGTGACACATGGTCAGAAAAGAAACGATCTTTTTTCAAAATTTTTTTATTGATTTGTGCTTCTTTCATTCAGTTTTCATAAAATTAGGTCAAAAGTAGTTCGTTATAAACAAAAACCGGATGAATAACGAAGAAAAAGTAGCCATTCTAGCGGCGGTTATAGGTCAGTTGTATTTACAAAAGAAAAGTGATATATTTATTATGATGAAATTCGCTAAGTTGCGAAGCTTCTGCATAACGAATTTTTATAGTTGTTTGTAAAGTTTCTTCAAAGTATGAGCTAGTTAATATTAACTAGCTGTTATACCCGCCCGCTTCACTGACGTTGAGTGTAACTTTATAATTTAATGATTGAAATGATTATTCGAATTTTATGGCTTTTATGCGATACTATATATACAAACAATTATTTCTCGATTTATTAGGAAACGCTCCCGTTTTATTAAGATATTGTAGATATTTTCGTATGCACCGCGCCCGTATTCATGCCAAAATTATTGAATGTATGAAAAAACGTTTCAAACTAAAATTATTTTTTATTTAAACATAGGTTGTGGGCACATCCACCATTCAGTGTGGTAAGATGTACACTCCCGTTTATCAAGATTGAACCAGTTAAACCATTCTAAGTATTACTGTATACCGTACGTTTAGTTTACATCTTCGCATAGTAGATCTCCCACGAGTATGTGAGAGTACATACATATACATTAAGCAATGTGTAGGAGAAGGAAGTCTTATAGGTTTGATAAACAAGCATATTTTTCAAAACAGTGAATAATATTCAAAACTGTTCGAGTGGTTGCTGATTGTCTACCTTCAAATGCCACAATAAATAAATTGATACATTCCTGTGCGGAATGTCCGGAAAAGTACCATTTAATAATTTTCACTTTTTCTTCTTTTGTGTAATAATAACCCATTGTTGTAATAATACCAATAAAAAAAATAACAATCACGTATTTTCCAAAAGCATTCACATAGTGTTGATTGCATTATCATTATCATCAAAACAATTAATAATATTTGTATTCAACAAAAAATTCCCACTCTCTAAAATTTATACAGGCACATACAACACAACAGTAACAAAACAAACCTATAAGACCTCCTTCTCATACACATTGCTTAATGTATACATATGTACGTACTCTCTCATACTCGTGGGAGATCTGCTATGCGAAGATGTAAACTAAACGTACGGTATGTAATATTATACATATTTTTAGTAACATATATGCTTAGAATACGACTTACAGTTACAATGATCGAAATTGCAAGCATATATTTTTTAAAAAGAATGAACATTTGGTTCTTAAATTTTTTCTCTTCCTCTTACGATTTTAATGTTAGATATTTCCTCCCATCTTGGATGGTGGGGATTTGGTTGGTACAATGAGCAAATTTGCAAGTTATTTATTTTAAAGAAAGGAACATTTTTGTCTTTGCATTTTTCTTCAATTTCTTACGGTTTTAAAGTTTGAAATTTCCGCACCTCTAAACGGGGGTGGAGGGTGTACGGGGGACAAAGATCCATTTTGCAAGTTGTTTTTTTATAAGGAAAGAACATTGATAGATATTTACTCCAGCCCCCAGGAACCCTTAATATTTCCGGGGTAAATAGTAGCCTTGATTACTTTCTCTAAGACGTCAAAATTGGTTCAGCCGTTTCGGGGATTAGCCAGGATAAACAAACAGACAGACAAAAATCAAAGGAACACGTTTTATATTTTGGTTTAGTTATTAATTATAAGATTTCTATTAGTATTTTAATGTACTTTTTATTTATTAATATAATCATAAGACATTCTATGAGATACATAATATGGAGGCAAACTCTGCCAGCCATGTCCCATTAATGAATGCCAGGTTCGTCATCAATAACATTTTTTAATTCAACTGATAGGGTTGTCCAACTTACATATAAAACACCAATAAAACCATATTAGCTTAAAATAAAAAATATTTTGACAAAATGGAAACCCGACTTTAAAAATCAAATATTCTAAAACCAAAAATGCACTAAAAAGTAAAAAATAATAGCGTATTCTTGTGTCAATTTTATAGTACACGTATCACGTTCTATTACGAAAAAATATAGTATTTATTTAAATTTTAATGTTTCACATAAAATTTATCCTTCACATAAAATTTGGACACCGCCTCCAAAAATAACAATAATTGTACATATATATTTAAAAATTTTTGCTTAGGTGAACTAAAATTGACACAAGAATACGCAATTATTTTTTTACTTTGTAGTGCACTTTTGGTTTAAGAAAATTTGATTTTTGAAGTCGGGTTTCGATTTTGCCAAAATATTTTTTATTTATTTTTATTTTTAGTGCATTTTTTCATAGCAGATTTTCAGTTTTTTTTTACATGCATTTTGTTTTTTTTTCGGTGTCGGTTTTTAAAAAAAGTTTCTTATTTTTCCATTATGAATGAGTATACCCTTTCAAACAAAAAAAAAATTTCGCAAAAATCGGTGATCACATATAAAATGAGGGTTTTCATCGATTTCCAGGGGATCCCCTCGTCAGAATGCGATTTGGTGACAATGGGACAAATCGGAAATCAAACCCTTTAAAACAAAAATTCAAAATCGGTTCATAAATGACGGAGTTCTGAGTTTACAAACATAAAAAATATAAAAAATATAAATAAAAAGCAACATACAGGCGAATTGAGAACCATCCTCCTTTTTGAAGTCGGGTTAAAAAGACTTTATTTCGAAATCACCAACAGACACTTTAATTTTATTTATATGTATAGATGTATAAATAATATTCAATTGCAATACAGAATTATGGAAGTAAAAAAAAGGAAAATTTTTAAACGAAAAATTCTGTAATCAGTTTTCTTCAATCAAATCATAAAACTTTCACACATACAATAATAGATTCTAACACCATTATTTCCCAATCCCCGTCCCACTATTGACAAGTCAATAATGTGCTATAACGGTGGCTATATATGCTTCCTGTTGTCTGATATAGTAAGAAAAAATTATTAATTATTATTGATGAAAATATGAGAAAAAGTTTTTTTTGCTTTCCTTTCTTATTATAGTTAATAAGAACGAAAGAAGAATAAAAAATGTTAACAAAGAGAAAAACTTACCAAGTCTGCTATTACTGCGTCTTTTTATCTTCAGCGAAATGGTCCGTGATGCGACACACTACGAAAAAAGAAAATAGAATTTTTCATTTTACAATTTTTATCTCTTATTTAATGATATTGTATTTGTACATCAATTTTTTTTCTCTATACATAGTTGTTCAAAAGTTCGGTAACCATAGATTTATTCCTACCAGGCGCAGCAAATACAAAATCTGATACCGGTTTTTTCAGTAATTTTTTTCCGGAGAATCGAATGAGCCAATCAAGGTTAAAGTCTGAAATCTCAATTGGAATCGTCTATTTTGTTATGCGAAAATAATGTAAGAAGAGTCATTAAGATTAGCTCTCCCTTAGTACTTTTTCAAACAACGCTTTGTTTCGGAGATAACAACAAAATGTTTTTTTATAGGTGTAAAAAAATCAGTATTTTCCGTCTTTATTTCTGATGGAGATCGACAAAGGTGGTAATAATCCTTAATACTTGCTCATAATATGCACAACAATGTCAAAAGCTTTATTTCTTATTTATTCGGATTTCGGAAAAATGTTTCGAATAAAAGTTATTAGTATAATTTTCTCAGATTTCCAGGCAGCACTTCGGACCCTTTTGGCGTCAAGATTCCAATCGAGGATAGTCTATGAATGCTTCAAGAAGCTTAACCACTTTGCTCTGAATAACACAGTTAGGCTGATCTGGGTATCGGGTCACTCTGGCGTTAAGGGGAACGAAGTAGCGGACTCGTTGGCACGTGAGGGGTCATCTCAAGCACCCCTTTCACCTGAGCTTATCATTCCCATTGAGAAGGGTAAACTACCACCTTCATAACTTGGGGATCTGTAATGATCCCATTTGTAAGGCCTGTATGGAGGACGATAAAAAATCCATACATGTTATATGCACTTGCAGAAGCCTGTAGGATGTCAGATATAGAATGTTTGGATCCGAAACCTTGGATCTATCAATCCTGTGAGCAATCCCGGTGGAGAAGTTACGGGCCTTCTGTGTGGCGTCTGGCCTCGGCAGAATCCTATAGCTTCATCTGCTTAAAATAGCACCTCTTACTCGGAGACGTCTCGCCTTCGGGTGACAGGTTGTTCTCAAGGAGGGCTCAGAGGACCCCTTGGTCTAGGTGCTAGGGACCCATTTGCGGTACTCCTATTTCTAATTATTATTAGTATAGTTATAATGAACAATTTTTATACGAGGCATTTTTTCGAAAACTGAATAAAGACGGCACAAATCAATTATAAAATTTTTAAATTTTAGCTTGACTTTTGACGTTGGCTATACAAAATAGTGTTTCTTTGGACACTTTTGTGGTCCTCTATCTCCATACAAAGTGATATTTGAAAAATTCCCAAGGAAGCTATAAATACATGGGGATTTTTATTCACCGGAAAAAATTACAGAAGAAACCAATATCAAATTTTGTGTTTACTTCGCCTGATAGGAATAAATCTAAAGTTTCCGAACTTTTGAACACCGCTGTATATACTGGGAAATATGCATATAAAAGTTTTCCTAATAATGTTTTCCCGGCGTACATTATTTATTCTTGTTCAAGTGTTCATATGCTTATTTATATGCATAAAACCGGTTTATAAAAACGTTACATATGTTTAAAATATATAGATTTTGTTGAATTTCTCTTACTGGATGGTTTATAAAACTATTGCATTATTATTATTGTAGAGTTAAATCATTGAATACGAATAATAATTATCATTTTGAATTTTCTAAATGGTTCACAAAACTGTTTACAGACACATATATACATATATATGAGTCTGTAATCGCTCTAGCGGCCACAATTTTAATCTGATTGGAATAAAATTTGGTATTTCAGGCGCTTTTGGTATTCAAAAGGTAAGTTCCTTAATGGGTAAAATCGGACAAGGGGAAAGAGGGGTTTAAAGGGAAGGAGAACACAAAATTTGACATATCTCCCTTAATACTCGAAAAATCGAAAAATTTATAAGAATTAAATTTGTAGGTATTAAATTTTACTGCAATTTTGTTTTTTATCATTTTTCCTGTTACAATAATATTTACAGAAATATTGACGGTTTAAGATTGAAAAATTAAATTCCTTAATATCTCTGTACACATTAGAGTTTGAGCAAAAATGATAAAAAGATGAATTGTAGCAAACATGATTTTCTACAACTTTATGCCTTACGTATTTTTCGATTGTTCTAATATTAAGAGAGACATTTTATATTTTGTGTTTTCTTCATTCTTTATGCCCCCCTTTCCCCTTATCGTATGTCATTTATTAATAAAATTGGCCATACAAATACTAAAATCTCATTTCATTTTGATCAGACTGAAATTGTGACCGCTAGAAAGTGATTTATGTATTCTAAGAAAATTCGCTAAGTTGAAGCAGCTCCTACCCAATAATTTCATTTGAGAAACATTTTGAAATACTTTGTTCTGAGCGGAAATCATAAACACAACAGTAATGTCGAATTTCAAATATAAATAAAAAATTTGACTCGGACTCCGGAGGTTGCAAGGAAAATCATTTAGTGACTTTGTATTAGATGAATGGAAAACTAAAAGGAAAATAAAGTAAGATAAAGAATCGATTAATAGATCTTCCACAAATGTGGCAGTCTAAAACCACTTGAAATAATTCTGCCAGAACTGAAACCTCTTATAGGTTTAAAAAAATAATCCAAAAATTCAAACGGGGCTTTTCACAGCTTTTCACAGGCAGATTGTGGATGATACCTGAGGGATTATGTGGGAAGAAGAAACATAAAAACATATATTATGCGATATAGAAGCATAGAATCATAGGAAACTCGACTCGCTAACTACTTTTTTTATCCAAGCTGAAGAAGTACCGACCATAAAGCTAGTAGTAGTAGTAGTAGTAGTGGAGGGGAGATCAAAGCCTGGCAAGTAGGCCTTTCTCGGCCTTTTTTGCCGATCCCTAAAGGACAAGGAATTTTATGCAGAATAGGAATTGGCAGGACTAGGAGTTTGTGAAAGGAAACTGTAGAAAACCTTCACAAGCATAGCCAGTTATTTTCGTTCTTGTCCATACGCCAACAGTTTAGTCAATTAACCGCCGCATTAATTTTGTTTTAAATTAATTTAATTGACTAACTGCGGCCATTGGGAATCGAAGCAGCCATTTCCGAACAGAGCGAGCGCCCTCACGATCATGAAGCTATCCAAACACTTTTTTAAACTATAGATACACTAAACAAAGGTTTCAAGTGTTCTTCCTTCTTAGTGTTCTTGTCTAATGTCGTAAGCCTGAGAGTTATGAAGACAAAGTTTAGTGAACAGTGAAGCTTAAACTCTGCCTTGTACTGTCTTTGTCTAGTGATGAAAGCAACAGAAGTATAAACACCAGGGCAGTGTTTTCGTGTGGTATCCTACGTTTTTAAAAGTCTAATTTTTAATTTTAGCTGCATGGTTAAGATTGCTTTTGGATGAAGTTCCCTAAGCTTCTGCACCTACAAGAGAGTATGAAGGCATTATAAATCATAAAAGAATATTTCCTTGATTACTCTGTAGCAACTCAAGTCAGTATTAACAATATTACCGCCACAAACACACATGCGCATACACGCAAGAGCACACAACAGTTTGGTTACGCAGACCCAAAAAGTCAGTTAACATACAACACTCACCAAGTCTAGTTGTACTTCATGTTGTTTAAATCAAAATTATATTTTATAGAAACTTAAGAATATTTACCAATAATAAAGAGTTTTTTTTATTAATTGTTTACATATGTAGAGTTTGTTATCGTCCTTAAATTATCCATCAAAGAAACACAAACCCCTACAACTCTAACAACTAAGGCATACTTCCAGTACTATAATAAATTGAAAACAAACGGAGCATGCGTTTAACAATACTTCTTTAATAAAAATTCTTCTATTGAAAATAGATAAAATTTTCTAGATAATATTTTATTCTATTAAATACAAGAATATGTAAATATGAAATAAAACTTAAACTCGTTGAAAAATTAACGGAAATCAGAAGTTTTTTTTCCGTCTAAACTCTTCTGTTTTTCGTTACGAGGAGGAGAAAACTTTAGTTTTGTACATGTAAGAAGCTGTTTTTTAACAAAAAGTTATACTATTTTATCGGCGTAAAAAAATTACTTTGATTACATTGCGCATATCAAATTCTTAAACGAGCTTGATGCCATAAAATAAATTATTTGTTATTTTTCAACTATGTATTTCCAAATCGATAACATATTCTTTGCATTATTTTCAGCAGTTTTACTGTGTATAACTTTTTAATAATTGTTAAATAAATATCTCACGCACTTTTGTCTTATTTAAAGATGTACGAGCATTGAAGCTTCAAAAAGATTATGGCTTGATTTTTTGTTTACATGTAGTTAAAGTGCATATAAATCAATTATAAAAGTTTCAGGGGAGGTTACGGGAGTCTTGAATAGGGAATATGCATGAAAATTTTTTTTCACTTGAATTGAAGCATGTTTACTTGACAAATATCAAGGTAAAATTACTTTTTAAATAACTTTAAAAATAAGCGAGATATGAATGATTGAAATTCCCGATTAGACAAAGAGAGTGATAACCCTCTTGATATATTATGTGACGTCATATTACACTTTCACCATTTAAAATACACGTAAAACTCCGTTTTTAGTATTTTTGCAAGAAAGAGACAGATAATAATTTTTAAAAGCTTATAGCTTCCTTGATATTTGTCGGATTTTAATTTCGTTTTTAAATATTATTACAGTATTAACAGTATTTTCATATTCTGAAAATAAATGTGAAAACAAATTTTCATGCATATTCCCTATTAATTATTTAATGTTCAAGTTTTTTTGCATTGCTCTTATGGAGAAACCCGGGTATATTTTTACACATATTTTGATAATTTTCATTTGGAATAAAATAAGACGAATGAAAAAAAACTACGCAATAAAAAATAAAAATATTAATAAAGAGATTGATCTAATAAAATTCCGATATGATGGGACTAAAAAAAATATTATACATAGACAAATTATATTGATTGATTGATTAATATCGGGGTAAAACTATTGCACTTCGACCTTATGATCCATTGTGCTCCCCCTTCTACCTCAGTCTGACGAGACTCGCTTCTCCCATATGATAGATATATATAATATACTAGCTGAATTCACCGGCGTTGCCCGTGGAACTCCAAGATTTGCTCCGGCACTTTTGGTGTCGATAGCGTACTACTGAATTATTCAACTTTATTAATTTTTACCGACACTTCCGCTATCAGAATTAAAATGTTATTTGGCTTTCCAGAACCTCCACGTTTTTACACCTCGGGTTACATTATTGAAGTTTCCCTTTCGGGGATAATGTAGCTTCCCAACGGTGAAAGAATTTTTTAAATCGGTCTAGTAGTTTCGGAGCCTGATCAATGCAAACAGACAATCAAATCTTTCCTCTTTATAATATTAGTATAGATATTTAAGAAAGCAACTGCGATTTCGGGTAAATTTTATTTCTGTTGGCGGTAGCTTAATTCGGTAGCCGGTTCTAGGTAAATATCTTTTTTGTTAAGCCCGGTATGACGGGCCTAAATTAAATTTTAAGTTTAATTTACGACAAAAAAATAAACATGATTGTGGAGTTTTATGAATATAGTACATAAGATTTTGAAGAATTTTTTAGAAATGGTCTATAAATCAGCGCTCGTGCATCCTTAATGTTGTCGATACTCAGTTATTTGTGTATAACGCGTATGCGTAGTAGACGATAAACTCGTGAATTAGTAAATTATTCTTCATAATATATTCTAGAATATTATGTCTTTATATGCTAGTACTGCTTTCCCAATTCCGGATCTTAAAAAATGATTTCTCCAGATATTGAATAGGTAATAGTTCTTTTAGAATATTAATATATATACATATACATATATATATATATATATATATATATATATATATATATATATATATATATATATATTAAATTTATAATTACATATAGAAAATATATATACAAATTTTAAAGATAGTGATTTTTAACCTCTAGTAAAAATGAAATGTACATTTTTTACAGACTGTAGGAACCAGGTAAACATTTTCAGGTACTTAACATGTTTACCAGGAAATTTCAAATAATTGTTTTATTTAATAATTATAATATATTTTCGTCAAGTAGCGACCCATTCAATACAAAGAAAAAATATATGTACTTACAAGTTTTATTCGAATCGTTTCCCAAAAACTGAATGAATAATGCACAAAAACTATACAATTTTGAAAAACAGACACGACTTCTATGGTCCATAGACCTAGGTATATAGTACCTTGTTACTTATATCTTGTTACTTATCTATTTTACAACCATGTCTATTCACATGGAAAATTTTCTGGATCTCATAGTTTTTGAAACATGAAAGGACATTGCATATCGTACATCAGACATTCAACAAGAATATATATAAATAATTCAATATGTTATGTCACGTCACGTCTTGTTTTCCTCGTATAAAAGTTTATTTCTGCTGGTTGCATTTTTTTTATTCAACAGCAAACACACCCGATATAAAATATCTCTTAAAGAGATCGATTTTTCTAATATCGTTAACGATTTAATATAATGCTGTTGCACAATGATAGTTGAAATATAATATTTACATAGTCATCTGCATGTTATTACATTTGTGTACTACACTCATGTGACCTGCATGTAGACATTAGGGGACAGTCAACATTTTTAAACAGTTTTATAAAGTAAAGTTTCGAAGGCTACGCTTATGAAGGTTTTCTGCAGTTTCCTTCATGAACCCCAGATGAATATCGGCATAGTTTCTATCATAGTCAGCAATTCCAAGTCTATACACAATAATTCCTTATACTCCACTCACATCCTCACATCCTTAGGCATCACAATGGACCTTATGATCGAAGTGTAGCCCGTCCAGGGCAGCCTCTACAATCTACTATCTATCTAGTCATCTACATTCTACTTGTTATTACATTTGCGTACTACACTCATGTGACCTGCATGTAGTCATTAGGGGACAGTCAACATTTTTAAACGGTTTTATAAAGTAAAGTTTCACTTTCGTATATCTCATTTGTTTCAAATCTTGCAACTAACTTTTTTCACCTACTTCTACTTAATCGATTCAACTTCGCACACGTATTTATTGTTCATGGTAATAGACGAAACTTTGCTAAGCTTTACGCCTCTGGTGGTTATATTATGTAACTAACAGAAAAACCAAAACAAGAAATAAATTTAAATGGCATATTGGGATCTCTAACACTCTGATATGCTATCTAGCGGCGAAATTAAACAACCTATCAAATTGGTTAAACGCATACAGCTGATATGTTTCAATCTAAATAATATTAATATATTTTAATTATTATTGTGATTTTTCAAATAAAAAGTCAATCCAAGTTAATTTTTTTTCTATCTAAATAACTGTGTAGTATTTTTTAGCGAATTTCCTGAAGGGAAGTAGAGCTATTGGTCTCGTTCCAAAGTCAAAATTTCGCAAAAATTTCTTCTAATGTCCATCGATCCTACCTAGTAGATGTCCTACCTAATAGATATATACACATATATGTTTTCCAATGCATATATATATATATATATATATATATATATATATGCTTTTCCAATACAAAATCAATGTTAGATTGTAGAGGCTGCTTTGGACGGGCTACACTTCGACCATAAGGTCCATTGTGATGCCTAAGGATGTAAGGGTGTGAGTGGAGTGGAAGAAATTTGTGAGTAGACTAGGAATTGGTAGGATATGCGGCAGCGACTATGATAGGAACTATACCGATATTCATCTGGAGTTCGTGAAGGAAACTGCAGAAAACCTTCTCAAGCATAGCCGGTTACTTCGTTCTTGTCCATACGCCGACAGTTTAGTCAATTAATCGCCCCTTTTTTTTTAATAATTTACAAACTGCCGATGTCGGGATTCGAATCCATAACCTCCCAGTTTCCAAGTATGCATACTTGCCAGACATAACGCTTTAGACCGATGAATCATGCCTTAAATCAATGTTAAATATTATTTATTATTTAATACTGGCAGGCTGTAAATCGAAAAATATGTAAGAAGTAAAGTTATAATTAATTTTACTATAATTTTTTTTATTATAATTTTATAACATAATTTTAAAAAATTGAACTTGCAAATACTAAAATCATATCACAAAGACATTTCATTTTGATCAAACTAAAATTGTGACCGCTAGATAGTGATTTATGTATTCTAAGTAAATTTGCTAAGTTGACGCAGCTCCTGCGTAACAAATTTTTTTTTTCTAGCGGTCACAATTTTAGTCTGATCAAAATGAAATGTCGTATATGATTTTAGTATTTGCATGGCCAATTTTGTTTTAAAAAATGACATACGTCAAGGGGAAAGGGGAACATAATGAAAGAAGAAAATATTAAATATCTCTCTTAATATTAGAACAAACGAAAAATACATAAGGAATAAAGTTGTAGAAAATCATGTTTGCTACAATTCATCACTTATCATTTTTGCTCAAAGTCTGATGTGTACAGAGATATTAAGAAATTTAATTTTCAATCTTAAACCGTCAATATTTCTGTAAATATTAGTGTATCAAAAAAAATATTAAGAAACAAAATTACAGTAAAACTTAATATCTACAACTTTACTACTTATAAATTTTTCGATTTTTCAAATATTAAGAGAGATATGTCAAATTTTGTGTTTCCCTCTCTCTCTAAACCCCCCTTTCCCCTTGTCCGATTTTACCCATTAACGAACTTGACCTTTTGAATACCAAATTAAAATTGGGTTTCAAATACCAAATTTCATTCCAATCAGATTAAAATTGTGACCAATAGAGCGATTACAGACACATATATATGTGTATATATATATATATATATATATATATAAATTTTACAGGCGGTGATTTTCGACATCTAGGTAGGATCGATGGACATTTGAAGAAATTTTTGCAAAATTTTGAAGTCGATACGGGACCAATCTATTTCCTTTCAGGAAATTCGCTAAAAATCAAGTTTTTCAATTTTCCACATCCCAAACAAAATTTTACAACCTTAAAATTTTTTATCTGTACTATAATACGGGACAAAAGAGATGATCTAATGACAGAGTTCGAAAATAGAGAATGAAAGAGAAATTCGACTTTTTGGTGGAAGCGTCGTGAAACTTTGATGGAAAATTGAAAGTTTAAATTTTAAAGTTTACAAATAAGTTAATATGCTTTTTAAATTAAGGATGTTAGAGAGATACAATCGGAGGCAAAAGTAGTGAAAATTATAAATTCGTGAATTTCTACGTTCAAATAATATGAAACATTTTTAACTAACTTTTGACAGTGAATGTACCATTAAACTAAATCAACAAAAACACATATTGTTTTTCATTTTAAACTATATACGTATAGTGATAAAGACATATTTTTTTTATTTTAATGTAGAAATTTTATCTTAATTTTAAATTTTCTTTAAATTGCAATAACGGCAGTTTAGTAAAAAAAATCGATTTAAAATTTTCACAATAGCTTTAGGATTAGGTGATGAACATTCTACAAAATTTTCGTTCGATTCGTAGCATTTGGGCACACCTCCCAAATGATGTACTAAACCCTAGAGAGTTTATATTATGGAGCCATCTGGTAGTATCATCAGACTCAAATAAAACTGTGCCTCACGGTTATCTTGAGCTTGATCAGAGCCCCAGACTGCTCTTTAATATTATTTTCTAGCTTTTAGTATGGTAGATATTGCGGATATTCGCATCCGCATTAGCAATCGCGGAACTTCCGCATTAATTTTACCAGCCACATTCCCACCCGCATCCGCAATAATCAATGCGGAGCTTTTGCGGGAGCGGATGTTGCTTGTTTTGCTTAGCATTTCTGGATTAAATGGATGTTTTTTATTTATTTCAAAAATTTACATTATTGTATAACACATTAGTGTTTTGCCTTGGATAATCTATTTGACAAGTGAACCAACAATGCAAACCACCACCGACGCAAAGTGTGATTTAGTCTTATTTTAAACTAGATGAGCATGTTCGAGATAAATCTCAATGTAAAATATACCATAATACATACTCTCGCAAGGACCGTACAACCACGTCTTTGAGGGATCATCTAAAATCGATGCACCCGGAGCAGTTTAGCCTGTTTAGCACGGGATTAATCTATGAACCTCTGCGAAACAGGATGGAACTTGAAAAGGCAGCGACATTACACTTTATTAAATATAATGAACCAAATTTTAAATTTTATACTCCAAATTTGATTATAATACAAAGATTATTAAAAATTATTACCATCTTGTTCCTTTATTCATGTGCCTAATTAAGTATCTTTTAAAAAAAAACTTCAGATATAAATCCGCAACCGCGGATGTGAGCCTTAATATACCCGCATCCGCATCTCCGGATGTCAAAAATTTCGTATCTGCGACATCCCTGGTACACATGGCCAAAAAAGTAGCGCTTATTTTTGAAAATTTTATAACTGAATTGTGCGTTATTCGAAATTTAATGCTTCGGATAAAAGTTGTTCATTATAACTATACTTTTACTCAAAACATTTTCCCAAAAACCAAATGAATAAGTTCATCCAATCAACTAAAAATTTTTGAAAAATGAACGCTATTTCTGTGGCCCATAGTACAATAAAACCGCGTGTTAGGACTAAACCTTAGAAAGGCGATTTTAAGCTTATATTTTTAGCGTTTATTTCTCAGCTCCTATAATAGAAATTATAATACAGTATTTACACCCAGTATATTGTAAATATACAAGGTATATTAAGTTTAGTTCCAACTTTGTAACGCTTGAAAATATTGATCGCAGAAAAAAATTTTTGTTATAGGTGTTCATAAAGTTACTTAATTAGTCTATTTCCGCATGTCCGTCTGTCTGTCTGTCTGCCTGTGTCAGTGAATACGATAACTCGAGAACGAAAAGAAATAACGAGCTGAAGTTTTTTATGTTCTAGAGCAAAAGGGTAAGGTCAAGTTCGTTAATGGGCAAAATCGGGCCATGTTTGGACAAAATAAGCGAAACTGTATATCTTTGAAACCGTAAGAGATATAACAAAAGTTTAAAAACAACAAATTTTCTCTTTAAAATAAACAACTTTTGTTTGAAATTTTTTTCCATAAACTCAGTATATACTGGGTATTAAAACAATTAACTTTGTTAGTTGTTACATTACTTGTTTAAAATAATTATAAAAAAAAAAAAATATTTTTTAATCATCATTATTTGCTTCTGTATATGTGTCGTGGAAGTAAAACTGAAAAAAAGTTGTTGTCCCATGGCGGACACTCAATTTCAGGATTGGCTAGTCTGATACAAAAAAATCAAAGAGATTCTTAAAGAGACTTCTTACGTGAGAATTTACCTCAATTAATAAAAAATCGATAATAGAAAAAAAATTGGAACACCAAAAACAAAAAATTCGTTACGCAGGAGCTGCTTCAACTTCGCGAATTTCCTTAAAATCCATAAATCACTCTCTAGCGATCACAATTTTAGTCTGATCAAAATGAAATGTCGTATATAATTTTAGTATTAGCAAGGCCAATTTTATTCGTCAAGGGCAAAGGGGGGCATAAAGAAAGGAGAAAACACAAAATATAAAATATCTCTCTTAATATTAGAACAATCGAAAAATGTGTAAGGTATAAAGTTGTAGAAAATCAAATTTGCTACAATTTATTGCCTTATCATTTTTGCTCAAACTCTAATGTATACAGAGATATTAAAGAATTTAATTTTTAATCTTAAACCGTCAATATTTCTGTAAATGTTAGTGTAACAGAAAAAATCATAAGAAACAAAATTACAGTAAAACTTAGTACTTTACTTCTTATAAATTTTTCGATTTTTCAAATATTAAGGGAGATATGTCAAATTTTGTGTTTCCCCCTCCCTTTAAATACCCATCAAGTACCAAATTTCATTCCGATAAAATGAAAACTGTGACCACTAGAGTGATTACAGACATACACACATATATATATATATATATATATATATATATATATATATATATATATATATATATGTCCATAGATATATATATATATATAAATTTTACAGATGGTGATTTTTGACATCTACAAGGTAGGATCGATGGAAATTTGAAGAAATTTTTCCGAAATTTTGACTTCGGAACGAGACCAACAGCTTTATTTCCTTTCGGGAAATGCGCTAAAAATGTAAAATTTTATTTACGTTTTTAAACAGTTTTTTCTTGCTAAAGTATATTTATATATTAATTTTTTTGCAAATTGGAGTAAATGTGTCATTTCGAGAAAAATGAGATTAAAGTTTGTGAAGGCCAAATAAATAGGGTCAACAAATACTCTTGTGAAGGCCAAATCAATAAAATGAACACCGTTCTTTTGGAGAGAGCCTACAAAACCGTTGAGAATACTACAGTTGCTGAAACACTTGTGGTAACGCGAGGTCGTTCCCGCTTTATGCGAGGTCGGGCTCGCCTAATATCTTTTTATACCACAAAAATCGACGATTTTTTTAAAATCCTTGTGGGTGGTGATTTTTAAAAGTTCAAAAATCGAAAAAACAAAAATTTCTATTTTCTGAAAATTGTTTCGTTCTACCTTAACTTAAGAAGTATACTTTTAACATAATTTTTTTAATGATTTTCGTTTGTACGCTTCGCAAATTGATGTCCTAATAGAAAAAGTAATCATAAATGACTTTCGTATACATAAAATATGAATACGTGTGATGATTCTGCTTGATATTACGATAACAGCACCATATGTGACATAAATTGAAAGCTTTTTGTGTATGATGTTGGACAAATTGATATCGTATAATGGATAAAGTAATTTGATTATATTTGATATTCATGAGGATTTTGTGAAATGATATGAAAAATTCTGTACTAAAAAATCATCTTTTAAAAGTGTTTGGTTTTTTTTTCAATAAAATGAGAACATTTTCTTTTTTTTAACGTAGTCATAATTTGTATCCATATTTATACGAATATTCGATTTTGAGATGGTAGTTTTTCATGCTAACCAGTCAAGTAGGCGCGCTATCTATCTATCTATCTATCTATCTATCTATCTATCTATCTATCTATCTATTTATCTCTAGACATCACAATGGACCTTATGGTCGAAGTGTGTCCCGTCCAAGACAGCCTCTGCAGTCTATCTATCTGTCTTTTCATGCTATGTTTTTAATCTGTGGAATAACAAGTTAATGTTCACTACAAAGTAATACTATCGATGATATGAAAAAATGTATTCATTCATCAGAATCATCCGTTATGTAATGGTAAGCACACTAGGCTAGAAATTCAGAGGTCCAGGGTTTAATACCTGGTGGATGTGTTATTAATTTTTTCATATTAATTTTAAATTAAAAAATTCAATACTAAAAAGTCTACTTTTTATGAACAACTTGTTTTAAAAACGCAGAGTATAGCTGATAATAATTTTAAGAATTCACTTTCGCGATTTTTTTTGGGTCAGGAAAATTTATCATGGAAGATTTTTAGCCTTGTTTTTTGCTAATCTATCAAGGGCTCGCGAGAGTACACCTCGTACTGAAACACTAAAATTAATAAAGATTATTAAAATAATCAAAGAGAACCGTAAGTTTTTTGAAATTAAATTTCGAATTTTTTCCCAATTCCTAGAACATTTGTTTGTATTTTATAAATACGATTTCGACTACAATGTAGTCATCATCAGTATGAATTAGCTAATCGTAATCGTAACTATCTCTGGGATATGGATTCAGAAATATGTTGCTTGTTGCTAATTTGGTGCGTGTCTCACAATGATATTAAAAAAGTTCTATCTTTTATACGATATGACTGAGGGTATGATCTGACCTGTGCATTATTTGAGTTGACTGACTAACGGATTAAGTGTGTGAAGAGCCCCACCTACTTATTGACGGCATCCATTTGTGACTATGCGACCTTGTTTTTGTCACTAAAGTGAGGGTATCGAAGGTTTAATTTTATTAAATCAGAATTTGGAATTGGGCCATTGTCTAAATTCATTATGTGTTTTCTCAATTTGTATATGTAGATACTTTCGTATGCACACCTACCAATTCCTTCTCTGCATTCGAACTCCTGATGCTCCACTCACATCATAAATATGTAAAGTAAAAAAATTAATAAAGGTTGAAAAATATTGATGTGGGTGGCCTCTGTTATAGACCGTCGTACCTCAAAAACGAAGGTTAAACCCCATTATTATTATTATTATTATTATTATTATTATTATTATTATTACTATTATTATTTATTATTATTATTTATTATTTATTATTTATTATTTATAATTTATTATTTATTATTTATTATTTATTATTTATTATTTATTATTTATTATTTATTATTTATTATTTATTATTTATTATTTATTATTTATTATTTATTATTTATTATTTATTATTTATTATTTATTATTTATTATTTATTATTTATTATTTATTATTTATTATTTATTATTTATTATTTATTATTTATTATTTATTATTTATTATTTATTATTTATTATTTATTATTTATTATTTATTATTTATTATTTATTATTTATTATTTATTATTTATTATTTATTATTTATTATTTATTATTTATTATTTATTATTTATTATTTATTATTTATTATTTATTATTTATTATTTATTATTTATTATTTATTATTTATTATTTATTATTTATTATTTATTATTTATTATTTATTATTTATTATTTATTATTTATTATTTATTATTTATTATTTATTATTTATTATTTATTATTTATTATTTATTATTTATTATTTATTATTTATTATTTATTATTTATTATTTATTATTTATTATTTATTATTTATTATTTATTATTTATTATTTATTATTTATTATTTATTATTTATTATTTATTATTTATTATTTATTATTTATTATTTATTATTTATTATTTATTATTTATTATTTATTATTTATTATTTATTATTTATTATTTATTATTTATTATTTATTATTTATTATTTATTATTTATTATTTATTATTTATTATTTATTATTTATTATTTATTATTTATTATTTATTATTTATTATTTATTATTTATTATTTATTATTTATTATTTATTATTTATTATTTATTATTTATTATTTATTATTTATTATTTATTATTTATTATTTATTATTTATTATTTATTATTTATTATTTATTATTTATTATTTATTATTTATTATTTATTATTTATTATTTATTATTTATTATTTATTATTTATTATTTATTATTTATTATTTATTATTTATTATTTATTATTTATTATTTATTATTTATTATTTATTATTTATTATTTATTATTTATTATTTATTATTTATTATTTATTATTTATTATTTATTATTTATTATTTATTATTTATTATTTATTATTTATTATTTATTATTTATTATTTATTATTTATTATTTATTATTTATTATTTATTATTTATTATTTATTATTTATTATTTATTATTTATTATTTATTATTTATTATTTATTATTTATTATTTATTATTTATTATTTATTATTTATTATTTATTATTTATTATTTATTATTTATTATTTATTATTTATTATTTATTATTTATTATTTATTATTTATTATTTATTATTTATTATTTATTATTTATTATTTATTATTTATTATTTATTATTTATTATTTATTATTTATTATTTATTATTTATTATTTATTATTTATTATTTATTATTTATTATTTATTATTTATTATTTATTATTTATTATTTATTATTTATTATTTATTATTTATTATTTATTATTTATTATTTATTATTTATTATTTATTATTTATTATTTATTATTTATTATTTATTATTTATTATTTATTATTTATTATTTATTATTTATTATTTATTATTTATTATTTATTATTTATTATTTATTATTTATTATTTATTATTTATTATTTATTATTTATTATTTATTATTTATTATTTATTATTTATTATTTATTATTTATTATTTATTATTTATTATTTATTATTTATTATTTATTATTTATTATTTATTATTTATTATTTATTATTTATTATTTATTATTTATTATTTATTATTTATTATTTATTATTTATTATTTATTATTTATTATTTATTATTTATTATTTATTATTTATTATTTATTATTTATTATTTATTATTTATTATTTATTATTTATTATTTATTATTTATTATTTATTATTTATTATTTATTATTTATTATTTATTATTTATTATTTATTATTTATTATTTATTATTTATTATTTATTATTTATTATTTATTATTTATTATTTATTATTTATTATTTATTATTTATTATTTATTATTTATTATTTATTATTTATTATTTATTATTTATTATTTATTATTTATTATTTATTATTTATTATTTATTATTTATTATTTATTATTTATTATTTATTATTTATTATTTATTATTTATTATTTATTATTTATTATTTATTATTTATTATTTATTATTTATTATTTATTATTTATTATTTATTATTTATTATTTATTATTTATTATTTATTATTTATTATTTATTATTTATTATTTATTATTTATTATTTATTATTTATTATTTATTATTTATTATTTATTATTTATTATTTATTATTTATTATTTATTATTTATTATTTATTATTTATTATTTATTATTTATTATTTATTATTTATTATTTATTATTTATTATTTATTATTTATTATTTATTATTTATTATTTATTATTTATTATTTATTATTTATTATTTATTATTTATTATTTATTATTTATTATTTATTATTTATTATTTATTATTTATTATTTATTATTTATTATTTATTATTTATTATTTATTATTTATTATTTATTATTTATTATTTATTATTTATTATTTATTATTTATTATTTATTATTTATTATTTATTATTTATTATTTATTATTTATTATTTATTATTTATTATTTATTATTTATTATTTATTATTTATTATTTATTATTTATTATTTATTATTTATTATTTATTATTTATTATTTATTATTTATTATTTATTATTTATTATTTATTATTTATTATTTATTATTTATTATTTATTATTTATTATTTATTATTTATTATTTATTATTTATTATTTATTATTTATTATTTATTATTTATTATTTATTATTTATTATTTATTATTTATTATTTATTATTTATTATTTATTATTTATTATTTATTATTTATTATTTATTATTTATTATTTATTATTTATTATTTATTATTTATTATTTATTATTTATTATTTATTATTTATTATTTATTATTTATTATTTATTATTTATTATTTATTATTTATTATTTATTATTTATTATTTATTATTTATTATTTATTATTTATTATTTATTATTTATTATTTATTATTTATTATTTATTATTTATTATTTATTATTTATTATTTATTATTTATTATTTATTATTTATTATTTATTATTTATTATTTATTATTTATTATTTATTATTTATTATTTATTATTTATTATTTATTATTTATTATTTATTATTTATTATTTATTATTTATTATTTATTATTTATTATTTATTATTTATTATTTATTATTTATTATTTATTATTTATTATTTATTATTTATTATTTATTATTTATTATTTATTATTTATTATTTATTATTTATTATTTATTATTTATTATTTATTATTTATTATTTATTATTTATTATTTATTATTTATTATTTATTATTTATTATTTATTATTTATTATTTATTATTTATTATTTATTATTTATTATTTATTATTTATTATTTATTATTTATTATTTATTATTTATTATTTATTATTTATTATTTATTATTTATTATTTATTATTTATTATTTATTATTTATTATTTATTATTTATTATTTATTATTTATTATTTATTATTTATTATTTATTATTTATTATTTATTATTTATTATTTATTATTTATTATTTATTATTTATTATTTATTATTTATTATTTATTATTTATTATTTATTATTTATTATTTATTATTTATTATTTATTATTTATTATTTATTATTTATTATTTATTATTTATTATTTATTATTTATTATTTATTATTTATTATTTATTATTTATTATTTATTATTTATTATTTATTATTTATTATTTATTATTTATTATTTATTATTTATTATTTATTATTTATTATTTATTATTTATTATTTATTATTTATTATTTATTATTTATTATTTATTATTTATTATTTATTATTTATTATTTATTATTTATTATTTATTATTTATTATTTATTATTTATTATTTATTATTTATTATTTATTATTTATTATTTATTATTTATTATTTATTATTTATTATTTATTATTTATTATTTATTATTTATTATTTATTATTTATTATTTATTATTTATTATTTATTATTTATTATTTATTATTTATTATTTATTATTTATTATTTATTATTTATTATTTATTATTTATTATTTATTATTTATTATTTATTATTTATTATTTATTATTTATTATTTATTATTTATTATTTATTATTTATTATTTATTATTTATTATTTATTATTTATTATTTATTATTTATTATTTATTATTTATTATTTATTATTTATTATTTATTATTTATTATTTATTATTTATTATTTATTATTTATTATTTATTATTTATTATTTATTATTTATTATTTATTATTTATTATTTATTATTTATTATTTATTATTTATTATTTATTATTTATTATTTATTATTTATTATTTATTATTTATTATTTATTATTTATTATTTATTATTTATTATTTATTATTTATTATTTATTATTTATTATTTATTATTTATTATTTATTATTTATTATTTATTATTTATTATTTATTATTTATTATTTATTATTTATTATTTATTATTTATTATTTATTATTTATTATTTATTATTTATTATTTATTATTTATTATTTATTATTTATTATTTATTATTTATTATTTATTATTTATTATTTATTATTTATTATTTATTATTTATTATTTATTATTTATTATTTATTATTTATTATTTATTATTTATTATTTATTATTTATTATTTATTATTTATTATTTATTATTTATTATTTATTATTTATTATTTATTATTTATTATTTATTATTTATTATTTATTATTTATTATTTATTATTTATTATTTATTATTTATTATTTATTATTTATTATTTATTATTTATTATTTATTATTTATTATTTATTATTTATTATTTATTATTTATTATTTATTATTTATTATTTATTATTTATTATTTATTATTTATTATTTATTATTTATTATTTATTATTTATTATTTATTATTTATTATTTATTATTTATTATTTATTATTTATTATTTATTATTTATTATTTATTATTTATTATTTATTATTTATTATTTATTATTTATTATTTATTATTTATTATTTATTATTTATTATTTATTATTTATTATTTATTATTTATTATTTATTATTTATTATTTATTATTTATTATTTATTATTTATTATTTATTATTTATTATTTATTATTTATTATTTATTATTTATTATTTATTATTTATTATTTATTATTTATTATTTATTATTTATTATTTATTATTTATTATTTATTATTTATTATTTATTATTTATTATTTATTATTTATTATTTATTATTTATTATTTATTATTTATTATTTATTATTTATTATTTATTATTTATTATTTATTATTTATTATTTATTATTTATTATTTATTATTTATTATTTATTATTTATTATTTATTATTTATTATTTATTATTTATTATTTATTATTTATTATTTATTATTTATTATTTATTATTTATTATTTATTATTTATTATTTATTATTTATTATTTATTATTTATTATTTATTATTTATTATTTATTATTTATTATTTATTATTTATTATTTATTATTTATTATTTATTATTTATTATTTATTATTTATTATTTATTATTTATTATTTATTATTTATTATTTATTATTTATTATTTATTATTTATTATTTATTATTTATTATTTATTATTTATTATTTATTATTTATTATTTATTATTTATTATTTATTATTTATTATTTATTATTTATTATTTATTATTTATTATTTATTATTTATTATTTATTATTTATTATTTATTATTTATTATTTATTATTTATTATTTATTATTTATTATTTATTATTTATTATTTATTATTTATTATTTATTATTTATTATTTATTATTTATTATTTATTATTTATTATTTATTATTTATTATTTATTATTTATTATTTATTATTTATTATTTATTATTTATTATTTATTATTTATTATTTATTATTTATTATTTATTATTTATTATTTATTATTTATTATTTATTATTTATTATTTATTATTTATTATTTATTATTTATTATTTATTATTTATTATTTATTATTTATTATTTATTATTTATTATTTATTATTTATTATTTATTATTTATTATTTATTATTTATTATTTATTATTTATTATTTATTATTTATTATTTATTATTTATTATTTATTATTTATTATTTATTATTTATTATTTATTATTTATTATTTATTATTTATTATTTATTATTTATTATTTATTATTTATTATTTATTATTTATTATTTATTATTTATTATTTATTATTTATTATTTATTATTTATTATTTATTATTTATTATTTATTATTTATTATTTATTATTTATTATTTATTATTTATTATTTATTATTTATTATTTATTATTTATTATTTATTATTTATTATTTATTATTTATTATTTATTATTTATTATTTATTATTTATTATTTATTATTTATTATTTATTATTTATTATTTATTATTTATTATTTATTATTTATTATTTATTATTTATTATTTATTATTTATTATTTATTATTTATTATTTATTATTTATTATTTATTATTTATTATTTATTATTTATTATTTATTATTTATTATTTATTATTTATTATTTATTATTTATTATTTATTATTTATTATTTATTATTTATTATTTATTATTTATTATTTATTATTTATTATTTATTATTTATTATTTATTATTTATTATTTATTATTTATTATTTATTATTTATTATTTATTATTTATTATTTATTATTTATTATTTATTATTTATTATTTATTATTTATTATTTATTATTTATTATTTATTATTTATTATTTATTATTTATTATTTATTATTTATTATTTATTATTTATTATTTATTATTTATTATTTATTATTTATTATTTATTATTTATTATTTATTATTTATTATTTATTATTTATTATTTATTATTTATTATTTATTATTTATTATTTATTATTTATTATTTATTATTTATTATTTATTATTTATTATTTATTATTTATTATTTATTATTTATTATTTATTATTTATTATTTATTATTTATTATTTATTATTTATTATTTATTATTTATTATTTATTATTTATTATTTATTATTTATTATTTATTATTTATTATTTATTATTTATTATTTATTATTTATTATTTATTATTTATTATTTATTATTTATTATTTATTATTTATTATTTATTATTTATTATTTATTATTTATTATTTATTATTTATTATTTATTATTTATTATTTATTATTTATTATTTATTATTTATTATTTATTATTTATTATTTATTATTTATTATTTATTATTTATTATTTATTATTTATTATTTATTATTTATTATTTATTATTTATTATTTATTATTTATTATTTATTATTTATTATTTATTATTTATTATTTATTATTTATTATTTATTATTTATTATTTATTATTTATTATTTATTATTTATTATTTATTATTTATTATTTATTATTTATTATTTATTATTTATTATTTATTATTTATTATTTATTATTTATTATTTATTATTTATTATTTATTATTTATTATTTATTATTTATTATTTATTATTTATTATTTATTATTTATTATTTATTATTTATTATTTATTATTTATTATTTATTATTTATTATTTATTATTTATTATTTATTATTTATTATTTATTATTTATTATTTATTATTTATTATTTATTATTTATTATTTATTATTTATTATTTATTATTTATTATTTATTATTTATTATTTATTATTTATTATTTATTATTTATTATTTATTATTTATTATTTATTATTTATTATTTATTATTTATTATTTATTATTTATTATTTATTATTTATTATTTATTATTTATTATTTATTATTTATTATTTATTATTTATTATTTATTATTTATTATTTATTATTTATTATTTATTATTTATTATTTATTATTTATTATTTATTATTTATTATTTATTATTTATTATTTATTATTTATTATTTATTATTTATTATTTATTATTTATTATTTATTATTTATTATTTATTATTTATTATTTATTATTTATTATTTATTATTTATTATTTATTATTTATTATTTATTATTTATTATTTATTATTTATTATTTATTATTTATTATTTATTATTTATTATTTATTATTTATTATTTATTATTTATTATTTATTATTTATTATTTATTATTTATTATTTATTATTTATTATTTATTATTTATTATTTATTATTTATTATTTATTATTTATTATTTATTATTTATTATTTATTATTTATTATTTATTATTTATTATTTATTATTTATTATTTATTATTTATTATTTATTATTTATTATTTATTATTTATTATTTATTATTTATTATTTATTATTTATTATTTATTATTTATTATTTATTATTTATTATTTATTATTTATTATTTATTATTTATTATTTATTATTTATTATTTATTATTTATTATTTATTATTTATTATTTATTATTTATTATTTATTATTTATTATTTATTATTTATTATTTATTATTTATTATTTATTATTTATTATTTATTATTTATTATTTATTATTTATTATTTATTATTTATTATTTATTATTTATTATTTATTATTTATTATTTATTATTTATTATTTATTATTTATTATTTATTATTTATTATTTATTATTTATTATTTATTATTTATTATTTATTATTTATTATTTATTATTTATTATTTATTATTTATTATTTATTATTTATTATTTATTATTTATTATTTATTATTTATTATTTATTATTTATTATTTATTATTTATTATTTATTATTTATTATTTATTATTTATTATTTATTATTTATTATTTATTATTTATTATTTATTATTTATTATTTATTATTTATTATTTATTATTTATTATTTATTATTTATTATTTATTATTTATTATTTATTATTTATTATTTATTATTTATTATTTATTATTTATTATTTATTATTTATTATTTATTATTTATTATTTATTATTTATTATTTATTATTTATTATTTATTATTTATTATTTATTATTTATTATTTATTATTTATTATTTATTATTTATTATTTATTATTTATTATTTATTATTTATTATTTATTATTTATTATTTATTATTTATTATTTATTATTTATTATTTATTATTTATTATTTATTATTTATTATTTATTATTTATTATTTATTATTTATTATTTATTATTTATTATTTATTATTTATTATTTATTATTTATTATTTATTATTTATTATTTATTATTTATTATTTATTATTTATTATTTATTATTTATTATTTATTATTTATTATTTATTATTTATTATTTATTATTTATTATTTATTATTTATTATTTATTATTTATTATTTATTATTTATTATTTATTATTTATTATTTATTATTTATTATTTATTATTTATTATTTATTATTTATTATTTATTATTTATTATTTATTATTTATTATTTATTATTTATTATTTATTATTTATTATTTATTATTTATTATTTATTATTTATTATTTATTATTTATTATTTATTATTTATTATTTATTATTTATTATTTATTATTTATTATTTATTATTTATTATTTATTATTTATTATTTATTATTTATTATTTATTATTTATTATTTATTATTTATTATTTATTATTTATTATTTATTATTTATTATTTATTATTTATTATTTATTATTTATTATTTATTATTTATTATTTATTATTTATTATTTATTATTTATTATTTATTATTTATTATTTATTATTTATTATTTATTATTTATTATTTATTATTTATTATTTATTATTTATTATTTATTATTTATTATTTATTATTTATTATTTATTATTTATTATTTATTATTTATTATTTATTATTTATTATTTATTATTTATTATTTATTATTTATTATTTATTATTTATTATTTATTATTTATTATTTATTATTTATTATTTATTATTTATTATTTATTATTTATTATTTATTATTTATTATTTATTATTTATTATTTATTATTTATTATTTATTATTTATTATTTATTATTTATTATTTATTATTTATTATTTATTATTTATTATTTATTATTTATTATTTATTATTTATTATTTATTATTTATTATTTATTATTTATTATTTATTATTTATTATTTATTATTTATTATTTATTATTTATTATTTATTATTTATTATTTATTATTTATTATTTATTATTTATTATTTATTATTTATTATTTATTATTTATTATTTATTATTTATTATTTATTATTTATTATTTATTATTTATTATTTATTATTTATTATTTATTATTTATTATTTATTATTTATTATTTATTATTTATTATTTATTATTTATTATTTATTATTTATTATTTATTATTTATTATTTATTATTTATTATTTATTATTTATTATTTATTATTTATTATTTATTATTTATTATTTATTATTTATTATTTATTATTTATTATTTATTATTTATTATTTATTATTTATTATTTATTATTTATTATTTATTATTTATTATTTATTATTTATTATTTATTATTTATTATTTATTATTTATTATTTATTATTTATTATTTATTATTTATTATTTATTATTTATTATTTATTATTTATTATTTATTATTTATTATTTATTATTTATTATTTATTATTTATTATTTATTATTTATTATTTATTATTTATTATTTATTATTTATTATTTATTATTTATTATTTATTATTTATTATTTATTATTTATTATTTATTATTTATTATTTATTATTTATTATTTATTATTTATTATTTATTATTTATTATTTATTATTTATTATTTATTATTTATTATTTATTATTTATTATTTATTATTTATTATTTATTATTTATTATTTATTATTTATTATTTATTATTTATTATTTATTATTTATTATTTATTATTTATTATTTATTATTTATTATTTATTATTTATTATTTATTATTTATTATTTATTATTTATTATTTATTATTTATTATTATTATTATTATTATTTATTATTATTATTTATTATTATTATTTATTATTATTATTTATTATTATTATTTATTATTATTATTTATTATTATTATTATTATTATTATTATTATTATTATTATTATTATTATTATTATTATTATTATTATTATTATTATTATTATTATTATTATTATTATTATTATTATTATTATTATTATTATTATTATTATTATTATTATTATTATTATTATTATTATTATTATTATTATTATTATTATTATTATTATTATTATTATTATTATTATTATTATTATTATTATTATTATTATTATTATTATTATTATTATTATTATTATTATTATTATTATTATTATTATTATTATTATTATTATTATTATTATTATTATTATTATTATTATTATTATTATTATTATTATTATTATTATTATTATTATTATTATTATTATTATTATTATTATTATTATTATTATTATTATTATTATTATTATTATTATTATTATTATTATTATTATTATTATTATTATTATTATTATTATTATTATTATTATTATTATTATTATTATTATTATTATTATTATTATTATTATTATTATTATTATTATTATTATTATTATTATTATTATTATTATTATTATTATTATTATTATTATTATTATTATTATTATTATTATTATTATTATTATTATTATTAGTATTATTATTATTACTTTCGTCGACGACTTTGTCCAACATAAATTTTCGAACAGCTTTGACAACTGACACCATCTATGCCCGATTGGTTTTCATTACTAATTTTATCCTTAGGGTTGTCCAGTAACTGTTTAATTTTATTTTTACTAACAAGCGCTGTTTTTAGGTAAACATACGATTTAAACACAGATAAAGACACGATTTTTTTGCTAATCTATTAATTGCTCACGAGAGTGCACCTCGTACTGAATCACTAAAACTAATTCAAATTAGCTACAGATACAGACACAATTTTTTTGCTAATCTAGCAATAAGCCGCGGGAGTTCACCGATCTATCGCTAAAATTTGTATATATGTACTTTAGTACTTTTTTTAAATGTCTGTGGACTCTCTAGCGGTCACAATTTTATTCCCATTGTAATGAAATTTGGTATTTGAGTAGCTTTTGGTATTCTAAAAGTCAAGTTTGTTAATGGGTAAAATCGGAAAATTGGAAAGGGGGTTTAGAGGGAGGGCAAAACACAAAATTTGACTATCTCCCTTAATATTTGAAAAATCGAAAAATTTATCAATAGTTAAGTTGTAGGTACTAAGGTTTACTGTAATATTGTTTCTTATCATTTTTCTGTTACACTCATATTTACAGAAATATTTACAATTAATGATTGTTTGAAATGTCTGTGGACTCTCTAGCTGTCACAGTTTTATTCCGATTGGAATAAAATTTGGTATTTGAGGCGTTTTTGGTATTCTAAAGGTCAAGTTCGTTAATGGGTAAAATCGGACGAGGGGAAAGGGGGTTTAGAGGGAAGGGGAAACACAAAATTTTATTATCTCCCATAATATTTGAAAAATCGAAAAATTTATTAGAAGTTAAGTTGTAGGTACTAAGTTTTACTGTAATTTTGTTTCTTATGATTTTTCTGTTACACTAATATTTACAGAAATATTTACAATTAAAGATTGAAAGTTAAAATTCTAAATATCTCTGTTTACATTAGAGTTTGAGAAAAATGATAAGGTGATGAATTGTAGCAAACTTGATTTTCTATAACTTTACTCCTTTTACATTTTTCGATTATTCTAATATTAAGAGAGATATTTAATATTTTGTGTTTGTTTGACACGAATACATAAAATATATTTTATTGTAAAAAATTTTGATTGTCGTTTCCATAATAACTATAAACTATAATCGTTATACATCGATTTATTTTGACTATTCATAAATTTAATTTTTGCAAATACTAAAGTCATATCAGATATTATATTTTATTTTTATCACACTTAAATTATGACCGCTAGAGAGTGATTTATGTATTCTAAGGAAATTCGCTAAGTTGACGCAGCTCCTGCGTAACGAATTTTGTATTTATTTCGGATTAAAAAAAAAGTTCTAATGAAGAGAATACAATATTAAACTAATATGATATAGTTTAAGCGATGAAGGCCAATTGTCAAAATTTAAAAGCGCTTCTTACGACTAAATGTGATATTTTTAATCAAAAATTGTAAAATGCGGAAGGAACGTAGCCGTTTGGCATAAGAAGATGGAACTAAACTAACACTTAACAGTGAAAAAAAAAAAGCGATAGCCGTGTATTACATTCAAATAGTCGTATTACTATTTTTATCTAAAATATTTTAAAAGTAATGACATGAAATTTTAACATATTTTAATGTGAAAATTCAGAGACGGCTTTAGGTGTGGGCGACGTGTGCCACCGCCTACGGCCTCGCGCCTCAATGGTTTATACATAACTCGAACACAACGTGAAAATGTATTTGTCATAAGACGATAAATATATTGACATACCAAATTTGTTTTATTTAGTGTAGCAACATTTGTTGGCGTTGCGTTGGTATCGTGGGGAAACAGACGGGGAAGCCCCTCTGACAAATTTTGTTTTTATTTAGTCTAGCAATATTTGTTGGCGTTGCATTGCTATCACGGAGAACCCCTTGTGGCCAGACTTGGGGATTTGCCTTTCTATTTGGCGTTTGTCTACGTTAGGTACTTTCAAACTCCAGTCGCTCTCAAGGGTTAGAAAGACAATCAAAGTATCGCACGCAGTATTGCGCCATATACGTATTATATGTGATATTATTGTATTTTTAACCCGACTTCGAAAAGGAGGATGGTTCTCAATTCGTGTGTATTTTTTTTTTTTTTTTTTATTTATTTTTTTAATGTGTGTCATCTCAGAACTCCGTCATTTATGAACCCCGATTTTGAATTTTTTTCTTTGTTTTAAAGGGTTTGGTTTCCCATTGTCCCATTGGCACCAAATCGCATTCTGATGAGGGGATCCCCGGGAAATCGATGAAAATCCTCATTTTATATGTGATAACCGATTTCTGCGAAATTTTTTTTTCTTTGAATACTCATTCACAATGGGAAAATAAGAAAATTTTTATTAAAAACCGACTTCAAAAAAATTTTTTACAAAAAAAAACCGACCCCAAAAAAAAAATATTTACAAAAAAAAAACAAAATGCATGTAAAAAAAACTGAAAATCTGTTATAAAAAAAAGCACTAAAAATAAAAAAAAAAACTAATAAAAAGAAAGTGTTATAAAAAAATGCACTAAAAATTAGTTGGTCGTTTAGTTAGTCTACCCATATTTAGACAATTAAAATCAGTTATAGAACTTCAAAGTCACTAAAAAGCGAGAAATAAAACCTATTTTGACAAAATGGAAACCCGACTTCAAAAATCAAATATTCTATAACAAAAAATGCACTAAGAAGTAAAAAAATAATTGCATATTCTTGTGCCAATTCTAGTTCACCTAAGCAAAAATTTTTTAATATGTATGTAAAATTATTGTTATTTTTGGAGGCGGTGTCCAAAAGTTATGTGAATTTCTCTATGCTGACACCGACTCAAAAAATAACAATAATTGTACATATATATTTAAAAATTTTTGCTGAGGTGAACTAAAATTGACACAAGAATATGCAATTATTTTTTTACTTTTTAGTTAATTTTTTGTTATAGAATATTTGCTTTTTGAAGTCGGGTTTCCATTTTGTTAAAAATAGATTTTATTCTAATAATATATTGTGTGAAAATAAGTGTGATGTGGTTCATTGTTTGAAAACGATTAATACTTGTATAGGCAGAGATCAGCCTTACAGTCTCCCATAAGCCGATATGAGTCAGAATTTATTAACACAATGATTGATTCTATAATAAGCAATATGGATTCGAGATTTATGTTGTTAAATGAACATTTTGAAAATTTTGGTTTTCTCTATGATCTAAGAAAATTGAAAAATATACCAAAAGAGCAAATACTAAAAAACTGTCAAGATTTACACACATTCCTGCGAATGGGTGAAAGTAGTGTCTTCCAACCTTACGAACTGTATGAAGAATTACAAACTATTATCCTAAATGTACCAGACTTAATTAAAGATGTGAAAGAACTGCTGCAATACATAATAGAAAATAACTTGACAGAGATTTACTCAAATATTTACATTGTCTATCGAATTTTTTAAACAATACCGATAAGTACAGCCTCCGCTGAAAGGAGCTTCTCAAAATTAAAATTAATAAAAAATTATCTGAGAAGTACGATGGGTCAGGAAAGACTTTCAGCTTTGGCAGTTTTATCTATTGATGCAGATATAGCATCTAAGCTAAATAACGGCACAATCTTCGTAGCAGCATCTTCGTTCCCTGCACCTTTGAATCCAACTGATTATGGATGGGAAAAGAATGAAGCAACACACTCTTTGGTATCGATTCAACTTCCAAGTAACAAAGGGTTGGCACCACCAGAATTTCTGAAAAGTTTAGTAATTTTAGTATGTAGCTGTTCAAGTGAAAAGCCATGTTCAACAGCAAGGTGCAGTTGTGCACATGTTGGTCTGCCTTGTAAATAATTTTGGGCGTGCGAAGACGGCAAATAGTGTGCCAATTTGATGACAGTGACTGTGAAATGTCCACTTCTGATTCTGAATATCTTGTATGCATTCTGTAGTCTATATCCTTGTAAAATATTCTGTAATTTTTAATCAAAGTTAAAGAAAACTACACACTTCCTATTTATTACTTATTTTACCCGTTTCAAAACATATATTATGTTGAATCGCTATCTTATAGTGTTGCAAAGTATAGTATACCGTTATATTAATTACATAGTATTCACATAATAAACATTTATTAAACCACAAATATTTAATTTGGGTCAGCCGACTCCCTTTCATTCAATAAATAAAAAGGGAGAGTTCTATTTTTTGCACCCCGTGAACTTTGTCCTTCGATATTTAAAGTTGCCCAAGGGTGACACTCTGCCACCCCACATATTGTTCAGTATATTAAATAATACTAGAATCAATTATAAAATAATAGTTGTATGTACCTTAGTTCAAGGTCCAAGCCTATTTTCTCATTTGGCGACCGGACTCATAATTATCTTTTTATTTAAATCGTACTAAAATAGATTTTAGTTCGAATATACCAAGATATCTCGGTCAAGATATCAACAAACTCTTTTGTTACTGTTATATGAAATAAAACCTATTTTAACAAAATGGAAACCCGACTTCAAAAATCAAATATTCTATAACAAAAAATGCACTAAAAAGTAAAAAAATAATTGCATATTCTTGTGCCAATTTTAGTTCACGTCAGCATTTTTAAATATATATGTACAATTATTGTTATTTTTGGAGTCGGTGTCAGCATAGAGAAATTCTCATAAAATTTGGATACCGCCTCCAAAAATAACAATAATTGTACATATATATTTAAAAATTTTTGCTTAGGTGAACTAAAATTGGCACAAGAATATGCAATTATTTTTTTACTTTTTTTTTTTCATTTTTTGTTATAGAATATTTGATTTTTGAAGTCGGGTTTCCATTTTGTCAAAATAGGTTTTATTTCTCGCTTTTTAGTAACTAAGTTCTATAACTTATTTTATTTGTCTAAATATGGGTAGACCTACTAAACGACCAACTAATTTTTAGTGCATTTTTTTATAACACATTTTTTTTATCGGTTTTTTTTTTTTTTTTAATTGTTAGTGCATTTTTTTATAACAGATTTTCTATTTTTTTACAAACATTTTGTTTTTTTTTGTAAAAAAATTTTCTTATTTTCCCATTATGAATGAGTATATCCTTTCAAAAAAAAAAAATTTCGCAGAAATCGGTTATCACATATAAAATGAGGGTTTTCCTCGATTTCCAGGGGATCCCTTCATCAGAATGCAATTTGGTGACAATGGGACCAATCGGAAATCAAACTCTTTAAAACAAAAAATTCAAAATCGGTTAATAAACGACGGAGTTCTGAGGTAACAAACATTAAAAAAAAAAAATACAGACGAATTGAGAACCATCCTCCTTTTTGAAGTCGGGTTAATAAGTAATTAATATTGATATGAAAAAATTAGCTCATCCACCAGGTTTCAAACCCTGGACCTCTGGATTTCTAGCCCAGTATACTACCGTTACATCACGGATGATATAGATGAATAAGTTAATATTTCCATATCATTGACAGTACTTTTTTCATATCAATATTAATTAAAAATGACATGTTTGTTTATATAGTATACGCTAGTTCCTTTATACTATGTCTTAGTAACCTTAATAGAAATTGACATTAGTATAGAATTGTGACGCTTAAAGTATGCACAAAAAATCATAATATGTAAAATGAAATATTCAACCAGTGTATTTTTTTTTGAACCATTCGGTATCATATCTATTCTAATTCCAGAAATTGACATTAGTATAGAATTGTGACGCTTAAAGTATGCACAAAAAATCATAATATGTAAAATGAAATATTCAACCAGTGTATTTTTTTTTTGAACCATTCGGTATCATATCTATTCTAATTCCAGAAATTGACATCAGTATAGAATTGTGACGCTTAAAGTATGCACAAAAAATCATAATATGTAAAATGAAATATTCAACCAGTTTATATTTTTTTTGAACCATTCGGTATCATATCTATTCTAGTTCCAGAAATTGACATCAGTATAGAATTGTGACGCTTAAAGTATGCACAAAAAATCATAATATGTAAAATGAAATATTCAACCAGTGTATATTTTTTTTGAACCATTCGGTATCATATCTATTCTAGTTCCTTCATTCATCAAATCCATTATTCAAATTTTCGCTAATATAATATATGCAATATGGATAACGACGGATATCGTACTCTAGTTTCCATCTGGATTATTTTTTCTTTTTCAAATAGAAAAAACAAACTAAAAATTTATCTATTAAAAAACCCTTCACGCCCCAAACTCCCATGAACGAGATACTGTTAAATATATCTACGCTCCCATAGTCATATTTAAAATTCACTTTTGTTATTTTGTAACGAGAGCTAATAGATTTTAATTTTTAACTTAAAAGACGAACTTTTTTACCTCTATTGATACATAAAATAAAGAGGTATTGTTTTGGATGCTGAAGGTTTAAGATGCCCTGATACCAAAATACCTATTTTTGGCGATTGGTGGTAGGTCTATGGGTATGTATGTGTGTGCGTGTATGTGACCAAGATAATATTATATTATTCGCTATTTCAAGAACAGAAATAGCAAGAGGTAAGCAACTTTAAACTGAAGTTTAACATTGTCGCGACTGTAATGTTTTGGCGGAAGTGGCAAAACCGGACATGAGCCTGTCCGTCAACACGTTAACTCAAAAACGAAAAGAGATAGCGAGCTGAAATTATGTATGTGTGTTCTAGAGCTAAAAAGTAAGGTCGAGTTAGTGAACGGACAAAATTGGACCATATTTGGGAAAATGGGCAAAACTGCTTATCTTTGAAACTGTTAGAGATAGAACAAAAACTTAAAGACAAAAAACGTTTAAAAATAAACAACTTTTGTTTGATACTTTTTTCATAAATTCAATATATAACGGATATTTAAGCAATTATCTCAGTATGTTGTTATTTTCATTTGTTTATACTTTTCACTTATTAGTACTATGACCGTTCAACTGGCCGAGCGGTCGAAGGCGTAATGTCTACATGGAACTGGGAGGTTATGGGTTCGAATTCCGACATCGGCAGTTTGTCAATTATTAAGAAGAAGAAAAAAAGCGGTTAATTGACTAAACTGTCAGCGTATGGACAAGAACAAAGTAACCGGCTATGCTTGTGAAGGTTTTCTGCAGTTTCCTACACGAACTCCAGATGAATATCGGCATGAAGATCTATCTGAAAGTCGTCTGCAGCCGCACATCCTACAAATTCCTAACCTATATACAAAAATTCCTTCCACTCCACTCACATCCTCACATCTTTAGGCATCACAAAGGACCTTATGCTCGAATTGTAGCCCGTGTAGGGCAGCCGCTACAATCTATCTATCTTATTAGTTCTATGGACCAAAGTTTTTGCCATGTTTTCGTAGTGCCAAAACAAAGATAATTTCGTTGGAAAATCTCCACGAGCAATTTTTTAAGAGGTAAAATTACTATTTGACTGGATCAAAGCTGACATCATCATAACCAAATCGGTTTAATACAAGGACTAATTTGAAATACTAGCACATTCTAGCGATCTCGATACGGTATAGAATTTACAAAGTATTAGCGAATTTCCTCCAAAGGAAATGCAGCTATTGTTTTTGCACCAATGTTGGAATTTCGTAATAATTTCTTCAAATGTCCATCGATCCTACCTATTAGATGTTAAAAATCACTATCGCTAAAATTTGTATATATGTTTATATATATATATATATATATATATATATATATATATATATATATATATATATATATATACATATATACATAATTATGTACTTTTTTAAATGTCTGTGGACTCTCTAGCGGTCACAGTTTTATTCCGATTGGAATGAAATTAGGTATTCGAGTCGCTGTTGGTATTCTAAAGGTCAAGTTCGTTAATGGGTAAAATGGGTAAAATACACGAGGAGAAAGAGGGTTTAGAGGGAGGAGAAAACACAAAGTTTGACTATCTCCCTTAATATTTGAAAAATCGAAAAATTTATCAGGAGTTAAGTTGTAGGTACTAAGTTTTACTGTAATTTTGTTTCTTATCATTTTTCTGTTACACTAATATTTACAGAAATATTTACAATTAAAGATTGAAAGTTAAAATTATAAATATCTCTGTTCACATTAGAGTTTGAGAAAAATGATCAAGTAATGAATTGAAGCAACCTTGATTTTCTACAAGTTTACTCCTTATACATTTTTCGATTATTCTAATATTAAGAGAGATATTTAATTATTTATTTTGTGTTTGTTTGACACATAAAATATATTTTATTGTAAAAAGTTTGATTGTCGTTTCCATAGTAACTATAAACTATAATCGTTATTTTTTTTGACTATTAATGAATTTAATTTTTGCAAATACTAAAGTCATATCAGATATTATATTTCATTTTGATCACACTAAAATTATGACCGCTAGAGAGTAATTTTTGTATTCTTAGGAAATTCGTTAAGTTGACGCAGCTCCTGTGTAACGAATTTTTTTTTTAAACCAATTCTGGCACATTTGAAGCGATGCTACAAATATACGATCATTATTGCTTTCTTTTCCTATATACTGTCAATTTCGTTTACTTATAGTGTGGAAATTATGACACTTTTTGAGGAAATTACAATATTAATTGATAATTTCCGTGTGTTAGAAAATGTTAAGTAAATAACTATTTTCATTCTTGGCAAGCAATTTTTAGGATTCCGTATTTAATCCTCATGACAACACAATAAATATGGTACTGTCGCCTAATACGGCCCGGGTTCTAATTAAGCCCAGTTATGAAAAGCCATTATTGTAATTGTTAAAGTAATTCGAAATATTCAACATATAAGCAGAAACATCAGTAAACAAAATTCAACAACACTATTAGACAAATGCGTTTTCGGTTTGACAGCAAACCCGTGTTTATCATTGATGTCATCAATAAGACACTCTGTTTATAATATTAATTACTTTTTTGGAATTTTTGGTGAATAAAGTGGGGTTTTTATACCCAATATTATGTAATATACGAGGTGAGACATGCACCAAATTAGCAACGAGCACATATCTCTGACTCCATATCCCAGAAATAGTTACGATTAGCTAATTCATACTGATGATGACTACCTTGTAGTCGAAATACGTATTTATAAAATACAAATAATTGTGCCAGTAATTGGGGCAAAATTTTAAATTTAAGGTATATTAAGTTTTTTTAATTAAATTAAATACTGATATGAAAAAATTAACTCGTCAACCAGGAATCGTACCTCGGGCCTCTGGATAACTAGTCCAGTATGCTTCCGCTACACCAAAGACGATTGTGACGTGATAGCCAACTTTTTCATATTATTCTAATTTTTTATTTATTTAGACAGTATTACTTCTGTTGAAGTGATTTGTTTATTTAATATTTGTTTATTTGTGTATACTTTCGCGTCAACATAACGATGTTGACTTCTAAAGAAATTCAATTATAAAATTCTGAAATATGAGCGCTACTTTTGTGGCCTATAGTACCATCGAGTTAATAAAAAATATATGGCATGAATCAGCAATTAAAACTTTTCGTGAAGGTGTCGAGAAAATTACAAGCAGTTATAAGTTAAAAATTTTCTTAATAAAATTAAGAAAATTATAGTGCAAACACTCACGTGACCTCCATACAAACAGTTAATTAAATGGCTTTACATATATCAATGAAATATCAAAAAATTTAAATAAAAATCAAAAACAAACAAAAAACGCCATGAAAGTGCCATGGTTTGCAAAATATTATATGTATATATGTCAAGTTTTTTTTTATAGAGATTTAGGTACATGCATGAAGGAAAAAGATGATAATAATTTTTATTAATCTTTGTATTTCTAAATTTTTTAGTAAAAAATTTAAAATTTGGTTCATTATATTTAATAAAGTGTAATGTCGCTGCCTTTTCAGGTTCCATCCTGTTTCGCAGAGGTTCATAGATTAATCCCGCACTAAACAGGCTAAACTGCTCCGGGTGCATTGATTTTAGATGATTGCTCAAAGACGTGGTTGTACGGTCCTTGCGGGAGTATGTATTATGGTATATTTTACACTGAGATTTATCTCGAATATGCGTGAAAATTTTTTTTCACTTGAATTGAAGCATGTTTACTTGACAAATATCAAGGTAAAATCACTTTTTAAATAACTTTAAAAATAAGCGAGATATGAATGATTGAAATTCCCGATTAGACAAAGAGGGTGAAAGCCCTCTTGATATGTTATGTGACGTCATATTACACTTTCACCATTTAAAATACACGTAAAACTCCGTTTTTAGTATTTTTGGAAGAAAGAGACAGATAATAATCTTTAAAAGCTTATAGCTTCCTTGATATTTGTCGGATTTTAATTTCGTTTTTAAATATTATTACAGTATTAACAGTATTTTCATATTCTGAAAATAAATGTGAAAACAAATTTTCATGCATATTCCCTATTGTTGAAATAAATAAAAAAACATCCATATAATAACACGTCTAAACACGTTGTGATATATGTACAATCAGTAATGCCAAACAAAACAAGCAAAATCCGCATGCACATTAAGATCCGTAAATAGCATTGATTATTGCGGATGCTGAAATTAATGCGGAAGCTCCACGATTTCGGATGCGGATGCGAATATATGCAACATCCCTGATACAGACCCACCAATGGTTAAAAATGAATTTTTTGGTATCAAAGGGCCTCAGAACGTGACAAATTGTTAAAAACGCAATATCGATTTTCACTATCGAAAACAATATCTCCATATTCTACGTATATAGAAGTAAAAATACCTTTTAAATTAAGCGGTATAATCGGAAACGAAGTTGTACTAAAATCTAGAAAATAATATTATGGATCAATCTGGGATCAGACTCAATTGAAACCTTGGGGCGTATTCAAACGATTTAACTATAAAAAAAAATACTATGAAAGAAAATGAAGACAAACAGATATGATTTTCAATAAAAGAAACTTTTAAAGTAAAATGCACCCAACGATATTATTTGGTTTTAATCGAAGTCCCAGAATATTATTTTCTAGCTTTTAGTGCATAGTCGATTATAAAATAAAACCGTGTTTAACTTAAAATGTATTAAAAATAAGTTCACTTAGTTTTCTACAAATATTTCAGTTGTTATTCTGTCAGTTGTCTTATCTTCGGTAAGACGATTGTTTCAAGCATGATCTTATACGGTTTAGGATTAGCATTAATAAGACGAACCTTGAGATCATCTTAATTTGTGTTCGTCAATTTCCGTACTAATTCTCACTTATTTGATGATCTGAAGTGCTGAAAAATGTATCATATTATTGTCAAGAATACTGAACATTATTCTGCAAATGTAAACAATCATACCTCATAAAAGTCTCCATTATTTAGCACCCCATATTGAGTTATTGCAATTTTTTTCGCAATCGTTTGATGGTCCTTTGACGGGTCTATGATGGCCTATTTTTATCGTTTGATCGTACTTCGTTTATTAAAAAAAATTGGTTAGTTATTTTTTATACTTAGCACCCCTTTTTTTAAAAATGCTATTTTTATATATATTTTAATTTTAAATTGTTTGTTGGGTAATGATAGTTAATTAATTTTACTCTATTACTATCACTTATTGAATTATTATAAAAAATAGTTACTTCGGTCATTGAAAATTGAAAAATAAATATTGTACAAAGTATTGATCATTGAAATCGAAATAATTATATAAAAAAATAATTAAATACAAAAATTAGTTTGGTTCGTTTAAATCAGCTGCAGATAGTAACTCGTGTGTGATTTGGCAACGTTGCGTTTCTTATGTTTATATTTTTATATTTATTTACAAGGCAGTCTAACCAAGTATAACCTTAATCTGTCATGGTGAATAACTTAATAAAATAGAAAAATATTTTAAAAATCAAAACATTATTGCCGGAAAATGTTTTTAAAAAAACACGTGTCATTGATATGGTGAAAAAATTATAAAAATATTGAAAAAAACCTATAATCTGTTGGACAGCAAAAACGTTAATAATAATATTATAAATTGTTCTGTTACTATTTATTACTGTTATTAGTTTATTCAATATATAATGTACTTGAATACATATATGATTATAATTGTAAAAAATTAATTTTATTTATTTATTTAACATACGATAATTTAATAAGAGTTATTTTTTAATAAATAAGTAAATATCTAATGTATAATTACATCTTATTATAATTCATTAATTAATATTTTTCCAATTACTTATATTCATTTGACATAAGTATATTATGAAAAATATATCAATTAAATGTGTTAGAGTTTACATTCAATATATCAAATAAGGATATTTACATCAAATAAAGATAAATAATTTTGTTGTATTGAAAATTATTGAGAATAATTTTTCTGGATCCAACACTTGTTCTAACTTTATTACGAAAAATATTGAGGAAAATATTACGAAAAATATTTAAGAAAAAAATATTTTTCCCCTTGGAAAAAGATGGAATTTTTTTTTAAGGGCAAAAAGAAAATAATCTAGTTCGATTTTTTTTTTTCTTTAAACAAAGTTTTTTTAAAGTTGAAAATTGAAAAGAAATTAATAACTGCTTTTGATTTAAAGTTTTTCTTAAAAATCAAAAATTGAAAAAAATTATCAAATATAATTTAATTTAAAAATCAAAAGTATAATACAAGTTGAATGTTTTTGATAAATACGTAAATAATTCATATAACAAGCTTGTTATTATGAATAATCTATGTATCGTAAAATTTGTGTGTAAATTTGAATTAGCAGTGGTCGCGTGCACTAAACGGACAGTTAAATATCAAACAAGAGGAGTGTGATCCTGGTTCAAACCTTGGAGAAGCATTATAATTTTTAATTAATTTTATAAATAATCTGAACCTCCGATTGCGCCCATGATTGTTGTTATATTCGAGAAACCTCCATGCAAAAATATATTTTCAAAAAAATATTTCTTCAAAACAACAACCATGTTCTAGAAAGACCCATGGCTGGTATAAAAAGATGCGACCAGTGCTGATCAAAGTCAGTATATATTTGACTGTTGTTCGATCAGTTCAAAGAATATAATTAACTGTTGTTCGATTCAGATCAAGTTAAAGTTGGCATTTGTACGATTAATTCAAAGTTTGACATTGTGTTGAAAAATTTAAAAGATTGTTGAAAAAGAAATTGGATTGACATTTTTTTTAAAGCAAATAAAATCAGGTTTTTGTTTCGGAAAAATTTTGTTTAATTTAATTTTTTTTTTCTTAAAAAACGTGCGAGTCGTTCTAATTGGAAAATATTTAGTAAAACTTTTTACTAATATATATTTTTTTTTGTCGAGTACCGGAACCTGTTGCAGGTTCGGGCAGCGCTCTTTTGAGAAATAAAGAGAGCCAAGATACCGCGACAAAATAAATATAAAAATATAAACATAAGAGACGCAACGTTGCCAAATCACACTCGAGTTACTATCAGCTGATTTAAACAAATCAAACTAACTTTTGTATTTAATTTTTTTTAAATAATTCTTTCGATTTCAATGATCAATATCTTTTACAATATTAATATTTCAATTTTATTATTTTTCATCTGTACTTTGTATCTAGTTGTATCTAAATCTGTCAGGGATTTATTTATTTATTATTTTTTAGCACCGCTAACGACTGTTGGGGTTCGTTCGCATGCATCACAATTAGGTTGGCTGACTGTTCATTCCATGTGTGAACTATTACCAACAAATGTATGACCGAAGTAACTTTCTTTATAATAATTCTTTATAATAATTCAATAAGTAATCGCAATAGAGTAAAATTAATTAACTAGCATTAACCAATAATTTAAAATCAAAATATGTATAAAAATAACATTTTCCAAAAAAAAAAGGGAGCTACGTAAAAAAATAATTAACCAATTTGTTTTTTAAATAAACGAAGAACGATCAAATTATAAAAATTGGCTATCATAGACCATCAAAGGTCCATCAAACGATTGCGAAAAAAAAATTGCAATAACTTAACATGGGGTGCTAAATATCTATAGGTCCTCATAAAACCGTACATAAAAGTAGAGAGCTAAGAAAACATGACGGGGAAAGGTAAAAGTAACAATTAAACTTCGGTAGAAAAAAAAGTATTTTCTTCAAATTTTGAAGCAATACTCGCATGGGATAATAATTTATAATTATCTGAAAAGTAGCAGTTGCATAAAATCATATTAATAATTGAAACACGGGTGAAATAGGTAATCCGCAGCGATTGGTTTTAGCTAAATTATGTTTTTTTATTGGTAATATTCCAAATTTAATACTGATTTTGTCGAATCTAAATCTATTTATTTATTCGATGTCTGAATAAAAACCAAAGGATCTTGTATATGTCGAATGTAGCGTTTTGGAATACGTATGATTATGTCTTCATCGTCAAAATCATAATAGATATCAATATTGATATTATATAACCCCAAAAAATGCATTATCTTCACTACTTTTTCACTACAAAGTAATTAAGGTTGTCTTATGTCTGAAATGCTAACTTCCTCGTATCTCAAAAGAAAATCCTCTTTTTTTTTTAAATAAAAAGTAAGGATAAGATCTATAATAAGATTGTATTATTTGACCTAATCACACATATCTTAGCTAAGATCAAACTTTGAAACTTGCTTCAAGATCGCGTCTATGAATCTAAACGCTGCCTTAAGATCATGCATTAGGTGAACTTACGCTTAAGACCGGGCTATGAATTCGGGCCTAAGTCCTTAAGTACAATAAGTAAATTACTAAGTAATCTAACCTACTTGTTTACCAGGACATTTGGCAAATACTCAACAAAATGGCTTCATAATCTAAGTAGATTATGAAGCCATTTTGCTTAGTAAGTACTACCTGATTGGGGAATTTACCCTAAATTAAGTGGATTTAATAAAGCCTTGTAGAAAATCTAGACGAATTTATTAATGGGATAGTCGTATTTTTAAATTTTTGTATTTAAATTGAATATAACAAATCATATAATGTTTATTCAATACAGGATGCACGCATTATTTTTTATTTTATTAAATCCACTAAATATGAGGAAAATCCTCCAATGTCGAAATACTGCTGACAAGTTAATAAGTGTGTCTTGAGAAAAACACGCAAAGCTTAGTTGCTCAGAAGTAAATTTTTTTTAGACTGACAGATTTCCTTAGTTTACTAAGGGCCTAGTTGTTCTGAACAGTATCATTGCTCTCCATAGTTTATATATGAAGAAGAATTCCAAAATTTTTCCTAAAAACTATTCAAAAAATGATTCAGATTAAAGTTGTTCATTAAAATCAAAAACAAAAAAAAAACCAACAACTTTCACTCGAAACTTTTCCCCAAAAACCGAATTAATAAGGTAATAACCAACTAAAAAATATTAAAAAATGAGCGCTACTTTTGTGCCCCATTGGACAAAACCGTATAAAAATTCATCATCCGTATAAATATTAGTAGAAAAATGGTTGTCATTTTCACGAAAGTTAAAATCAGGAAATCAAATTGCAATTTAAAAGTAATTAAAAATAAATAAATTAAATAAATCATTTCCAAGCAAAAATTTACTGCAGCGTAAACGTTTTGCACCTTACGAGCAACAGCTCATACCAGGAAATATATATATATATATATATAAACATATGTAGGTATGTATATAGGTACATACAAATATATGAAATACTGACCTGATAAAAGTGTGATAATACTTCTGTCCGCGTGGCATCCTCCAGTGACCTCCCATTAACCTCAATAATTTCATCACCCACTTCTAGATTATCTCGATCACCTGGTGACCCTATTCCCGGAAAAACAAAATAAATAAATACACAAATTTAAATAATATTCCCACATTTAACAACCCAGGGTACAAAAGGGTACTTACCGTATAATTTTGTTTTTTTATCTTTAGTTTCGACCATGATAATAACGTATCCATTAAGGTCAACCATAATTATGCCGCGTAAAACGAATTTTCCCCGATTTTAAACCACACAAAAACTATTTTTCAAATTAAATTTTTTTTGGGTTTGTGCGAACTATTTTTTTTATTTTTATTTAGAACTATTTTCAATTTACAATTTAATTTAATTTAGAATTATTTTTAATTTAATTTAATGCTTTTTGTAAATTTTTGGTTAATTGTCTTTTTCTATTGTTTTAATCAATAATAACAATATTTTGCATATTGATTAATATTTTTAATTAAAAAATACATTAATTTATAGTCCCAATAATCTTCTGGTACAATTCCATAATTAAATTTCCAAAACCAAAAATGAAATTTTCTCATGATATTTTCAATAATGTTGCGATTTGATGACGTTGTTAAAGGCCTACCAAATATTTTTAGGCCTAAAAAAAATGCTTTGCCTTTCATTATTATAGTAAATAATAATTTAACATCCATCTTTTTTTTTCCAAAAAAAAAATTTTCACTATAACACTAGGAAAAACTATTTTCTCACATAAAACATACAAAAATTTTTACATTTTTTATATAAAAAGAAAATATTGTTTTCTTAGAATATTCTATTATCTGTCTGTAAGATCTTTTTTATTGTCACAACTGTTTTTAAATTTTATTATCACAGTATAATTTTCCGGTAAATTTTCCATTTTTTTTCCCGGAAAAAAATAAATTTTTTGCTCGAGTTGAAAAACTGCACACCAAACTCGCACGAGTTTACACACGTTTTTTACACACAACAAAATAAAATCAAAATACGAATACTGAAAAATTTTCACGTGAAGGAATTTGGTTTTTCCACGCTTTAAACACAAATATTTCTCCAAGTTTAATTTTTTAATTTTATTATGGATTGAAGTGAAATTTTTAATTTTTGTGGATAGATTTCGATCGTTTAAAAATTTTTTCGTTTTATATAAATAAAAATTTTTTTATTGAAATATGATTTTGAGTTCTATATATATTTTATGGTGTGTGTATATAGTTAGTTTACTGTGTTATGGCCTAGCCCACCATGCGCTAAATCAATAAGAGCTCCAGAGCTTCCAGCATCCGAAATCATCGTAAAACCACCCTTATAGCACTTCAACTCAAATACACATATACCATATCATACGATACTGTTCACTATGTGTACCAAATAAAATTTTCAATTTAAGTTAAAACAAACTTATTTGAGATCCACATTGTAAGTGCAATTTTTCCTATAATTTTTTGTATATTTCTAAATGACCCTAAAAATATTAACAATGTTATGATCCCAATTTTGATAAATTTACTTTTCAAAGTAATATTGAACTCACCCAGATGAATATCGATATAGTTCCTATCAAAGTCGGCTGCAGTCACACAACCTACCAATTCCCAGCCTATATACAATTTCCTTGTCATTTAGGGGTCGGTAAAAAGGCCTAGAAAGGTCTAGCTTCGACCTCCCGTCCGCTACTAATTCTACTACAATATTGAACCCAAAAATCAAATGTGCTTTGATAACATAATCTGGATAATTTTTTTCAAGGTTTTTGACATATTTTAGTATTCGCTCAGAATTTCCGCTTGTTTGTCGAAGGCATATCTTTAAAATTATTGAATTAGTTAAAGTTATTAGAAATTGTTGAAGTTAGAATTAACCAGATTTTTATTAGTACAAAGTAATCCTTGAAAATGATTATCAGTGAAATAGGTGGCAAAATTTTGTTTTCGATTCTTCAAATTTTTATAAGGTGTATTTAATTTTTATATAAAATTCATCGTTTAACTATATGGAAAACTACAACTGAGACATAAATCGTCACACAAAACTTGAATATTTTTAGAAGCCATTTTTTGCCACATTTTGTGCATTTATATCACATTGTCGCTAATCTTGACAAGTTGCGACAACTGTGCACTCAGCTAATACTATAAACATATAATTGGGCCATTACATTCTATCTTTCTGTCAATTTTCAAATTATTATCCCGAATACCGCCTGTAACAAACGGGCAATTATGTGACATAGTCTATAGAACACTAAAAATTAACGTAACAATTTTATAGCGTACACATTATAATATGTACACACAGTAGCCTAGATATAAACCAAACCATATCCCATGTTGGTGTGTTATATTTTTTTAAAAACAACACTCATTACTATAGTGGTGCTATCTATATTTATACACAATAACTATCAATAACAAAATATTATTATTAATTAATGATTATAAATTTTATGTTGTAACTTGTAGTGAAGTGTTTATGTTATTTAGTACTCATCTTGATCGTCTAATAAAATTCTCATATATAACTCCTCTATTATTATACTCTTTAAATAACACCACTATAATTTTGCATAAATTATGAATTTTTATATTCAAGTATATTTGTTTAGACAATGAGTTTTTTTCTTTCAATATTGATATTTTAATATTAATTAAATAATTAATTAATTAGTGGGCGAAATCTGTTGCCTTTTTATTTTTTATATTGAATTTCATGTTCAAGGTCTTGTTTTTATTTACATTTTAATTGTTGTGTTGATTCAAAACCTGTTTTATAAATATTAAGTAATCGTTTTTGTTATAGGATTTAAGTTTGATTTATGGTAGAATTGTTTTTGGAAGGAAAATATTGTCGTTTATAGTTTCATTTTTTTTACGTGAAGGAAATTTAGAAAATGGATATTTGACTAGATATATATGCTAGATCAGGGGCTTCCAAACTTTTTCTCTTTGAGAATTTTGTAAAACATCAAAAAAATTTAAAAGTTAAGAAAAAATGTTTTATTTAGTAAATTGTTTTATAGTAAAAATACTTATACTTGTAAGTATTTTTCCTGCAGAATTGTTTCCTCCAGAGAATTTAAGTCGCAATGTTAACATTTAACACTTATAAAGATTATTAAAATAATCAAAGACAACTCTAGGTTTTCAAGTAAACCTCAGGTCAGATCATATCCTCAGTCAAATCGTATAAGAGTTTTTTTAATATCATTGTGAGACACACACCAAATTAGTAACAAGCAACACATCTCTGAATCCATATCCCAGAGATAGTTACAATTCGTATTTATAAAAATACAAACAAATGTTCTAGGAATTGGGGCAAAATTTGAAATGTAATTTAACACTTATTTGAAAGTTGCTTTTTAATCAGATTTATTGAGTAGAATATACAGTGGAAATTGCACAGCAGTGAATTGATTAATAATAATTTTTGACGAGTATATGTGTTTATTAACATGCTTTTATTAGCTTGACATGTATGCATCTATCTATGTATGAATGTAATGGAATTTTGACAAAACTCGCTCTAAAAATCACCCCTGGAAACTGTTTCCACCCCCTGGAAACTGTTTTATAGGGTAGAAATAGATATTTTAAGGTGGGGGAGACACTTTTTTACGGGTGAATTTAAAAAAATCCATGTTTTACCTTTATAAAAAACAAAACAAAAGCAATTTTTTTATTTCTATGAACATAATTATTTATTGTACATTTAACTTCACATGGAAATCACGAATGGCAATGGCTAATAGGTGAAAATTGAAGTATGATTTGGATGACCTAGAACAGGTTCCATAAAGACCTGTCCAGATGTTCGATCGAATCCACCAAAGTTCCACGTTCCCTTTATTATGCGCCCTTTATGGAACTTATCCGTTTACCGAACTTCGCTTCATCGACCGCCACTACGTGTCCATCACCTTTTGATTGTGTATCAGAATTGTTGAAGCACCACTCTTCCAGCAGTTCCCGAATAAAACAACTCCAATCACATACAGTTGTTGAAGACAATCCCATCTCATCCATCAACAGCTGGATTTTGATGTGGGGGGTTTCAACAAAACGTATAATGGTAAGAACTGGGACGTTTTTCGAGCGACAAGTGCGTGTTTTCGATCCACGAATTTGTCTTCCCCTATCTATCCCCTATATTTGTTGCTTATGAACTTCGCAATTACCCAAACACAATTTGGGAAACACTGTGCTAGATGCTTATTATTAAGTTTCTACGGATTTAGATTGGTCTTGGGTCAGGAAAGCCACGAATCGGAAAATTTAAATTATTCAATACTAGTTTTGACAAAAAAAAACATTATATATTACTTACACAAAAGTTTATCTTATATATCACTAATATTTTAAAAATTTTTCTGAAACTGTGGGTTTGAATTGAATAAAAATTTGTAACGTACTTACGTAAAACGTCCTCATGATCCAATTTCTCTGACCCCATTCGATTATTTTAAAAATATCCACTTTAGAAGCATAGGGTTCCTTTTGGGAGGACAATTTGGATGAAAATTTTCATCTAAATCGGATAGTTTCTAAGAAAAGCTCTGGGCTATTTTTTCGAAATCACCCGCTCCCATTTGATTTATCTGTAACTTTGTAAGTATATAATTCTTCCAAACGAAAGGGTCGAAATAACGACTTGACCCTTTTCTTGGAAGCCAAAAATGTAATTGTGCAAAATAAATGGACTCTCATATATGGGTTTTTGTACCCATATGAAAAGGAAAATAGAGGAAAGACGTAGGAATAACGGAATTTTTTTTAATAAAATAATTTTTTTATGAAATAAAAACCTTAAATTTTGAGAGGTGGATAAAATTTTTTTCTGGCACGATTATATTAGTTTATTTTATGAAAAATGATTGATAAACAATATATTATATATTATCATGTGAAAATAATCATGAAATTTTTCGAATGAAATACAATTGAGTACGTTCCATACAATTTCATAATATTAATATATAGATAATAATATAGATGTTGGCATAACATTATTTAAAAAAAAAAACAACAACACTAATGACTAAATATTTATTTTTCTCTTATAATCTAATCGATAACAAATTGTTCTGGAAACCAATATTTAATTTATTACACTGATAACAATTATTAATAATAAAATACTACACACATCAAATTACTCAATTCAGTGGTGTAACAACTGCAACTTTTCAAAATAAAAACAAACTTATGATTTAAAAAAAAGTCCTAAACATCCATTTTACGGGAAATACATTTTACATAAACAAATATATTTTATTCGATACTACGCGTTAACCTAAATAAAACAAAATTGTTTATTAATTTCGAAATATTTTAATTATATTTGATAAGTATATTTGACATGTATCAATTTTTGGGCCATTGACCTTTTGTATAATTTTACCAAAAAAGTGTCTACCAAAAAATATAATTAGTAAGAAACACGGGCCTGTCCAAGGTTAAAATAAATATAACTTAACACACACACACTGAAGTCAGTGCAATGTTTAATCGTACATTAGACAACATCATAGTAACTGCCATTGGTTAAATAATTATAATTTAAAACAATTTTAATTTAGTTTTTAGTTTAACTACTTTAGTTAAATCGTTTTAATCTAAGGTAAAATACATAATTTTTGTATATTTTATTATAAATTTACTAGCAAAAAATTCACTTGTCATTAAATATAATTGAAATTACATATATCTCTTTTTAACTCAGGGAATTGAAATATACTTTGTTCTTTGTATTTTATTTTTGACGGTTAGAAATAAAATAAACAATGGAAAATCCAACTCTGACTTAAAAACAAATAAATTCAATGGACTTTATGATAAAAATTTATCACAGATTTCAGGTCATCATTGTATTTTATTCAATTTATACAAAAAAAAAATTATTTACAAAAAAAATTGAGACATTGGGTAGACTCATTTTAGAGCTTTACTTCTCGATATTAGCCTTAATTTTTTAACTTAGAAGGTAGAATTTTTTCAAAATAATCATACAAAAACTAATTTGTAAAGTTAAATTTAGGACAAGTTTTTTATAGTGTTTTTAAAATTCCCCCACATATCCTCAATCTTGTAAAGTCAATAAACCTTCTTAATGGATTTTTGAAATTTATAATTTTTATTTCATTACAGACTGTGCAATAATACAAAATGCGGCTTGTGATATTAGAAACTGCCGATCATGTAGCGGAATGGGCCGCTAAATACGTTTTAAAACGTATCCTTGATTTTCATCCTAATTCCGAGAAATATTTTGTGTTGGGTCTTCCAACAGGTAAGAAAATTTTGTAATTTTTCATTGAATTAGATCAATACAAAAAAAATGGATCGTTTTTAGGAGGTACTCCACTAGGAATGTACAAGAAATTAATCGAATATTATAAAGCAGGGAAAGTGTCCTTTAAATATGTAAAAACATTTAATATGGATGAATATGTGGGTCTACCACGGGATCACCCCGAAAGTTATCATTTTTATATGTGGGATAATTTTTTTAAACATATTGATATTGATCCAAAAAATGTACATATCTTAGACGGTAATGCTCCGGATTTAGTGGCAGAATGTAATGGTTTCGAAAAGGAAATTGTCGAAGTAAATATGCAAAAAATGATTTTCCCATATTGTGTACAATAAATGAGCATATTATTGTTTAGGCTGGTGGAATTGAACTATTTATCGGTGGTATTGGTCCTGATGGTCATATCGCATTTAATGAACCAGGATCATCGTTAACTAGTCGAACACGTGTAAAAACATTAGCTCAAGATACATTGGAAGCGAATGCTCGTTTCTTTGGTAATGATATTAGTAAAGTTCCTAGTCAAGCGCTTACTGTTGGTGTTGGCACCGTAATGGACGCAAAAGAGGTAAGTCAATTGCAGTTTATCCTAGATTTATTACGAAATTTTCTAATTTTATTGTTTAAAATGCCTCTTGTACACTATTGCTAATCTCATTCGAAAGTAAATTGAATACTCTGAAACGAACTTAGGGAGAGCGATCACGAGACGGGTAGTAGATTGCTAGCAACACTTGAATGTTCGGCAGATCTCACCTAATCTCGGTGATAGTGTGCAATAGACATAAAGATATATTTCTTCTTTCATTATCTTTTAATTTTGATTTGATGTAGGTAATGATTTTAATAACTGGGACACATAAGGCATTTGCCTTGTATAAAGCCATTGAAGAAGGTGTCAATCATATGTGGACTGTTTCTGCATTCCAACAGCATCCACATACATTAATGATATGTGATGAGGACGCAACATTAGAACTGCGTGTTAAAACTGTTAAATATTTCAAGGTTACATTTCAATTTTTTTTCAATTGCTTCGTTAACTCACGTCTTAATTATTGCTTCATTTATTATTGCTTTGTTTTTCAAAGATGCTTCTAGAATTTTAACGAGTTTTGTGCCAATCTAGATATTTTAAACCCTTTTATCCTGTTCAAAAATCTTTGTAGGAGGAAAATTTTTCATTGCTATTTTAGTGCTGAGAGCTTTTGTTATTCTGAACTTCAAAGATGGATTAAAAATTTTCTATTTGTATTTATGTTGTAGAGCTTCAAATTAATTGCATGTTCGCTTGTTTCTAGATCAAATATAAATCGAATAACCTCATCCTGTATCTTTTCTTTTGACATCATATCTTGGCTATGCTATCCGGGTATCTTCTTTTTATTGGTGGTGTATTTTACTTAAATAATTTTCAAAAATTAGCTTTGTTCATAGTAATTTTGCTTCTATATAATCTCATTAACACTAAAAACATTATCCTGGAGATAAAAAGCTATACGCTCTAGTTCCAGAAGAAGTGTTAATGGGTCTTATTTTAGTTACATAACTTAACTTTAATTTTGTTTAATACAATGTCCCACACAGGCCCTAAGTGCTGTTCACCACAAGCTTATTGAAGAAGATACATTGGTTGCTAATTCCAGAGTAATTCATTAAAAATTACGCACATTCTTCATACAACCACGCCATGACGGTACATAACCTAACTTTTGTTTAATTTATTTTTGAACTTATATTTACTTTCGCGTTTTATAATTTTATTCCAGAGTGTAATTTTAGAATGCAAGAGAAAAATGTCTTGCTGTTAAACAGAATTAACTGCATATTTTTTTAAATATGCAAGCTTAACTCATACTATAGCACTATAGTACGAATAATAGTTCATAGATCTTATTTATAGATACTCTTTAGTGAAACTATAAAATGTTTGTTTATCTAGTTAATTTATTGATTATAGTTAAAAATGTCATTTGAATAGATTCTTTAAAATAGCCAAAGAAGTATAACATCTAACGCGCATATTTAAGTCCACACTCCATTTTTTTTTAAAATTTAGAATTGTGTATGTTTTCAAATTAATTTTAAGTCATTCATTTGTTGATCTAACTTAAACATTGAATTGAATTTATGGAAAATGAAACTTTTCGATGTGATTACCGAGATATTGTATTTGTATTTTCAGGGATTACTTGAACTCCACAATAAATTATTGGATACATGAGTTCGGATACAATTCAATTTCTCTTTTGCAAGGTGTTTTATCAAACTTTTTAAGTAACAAATTTATTTTTCAATAAAAATATAATTTTTTTAAAGAAATTTCTTAGTATTTTCTTCTCCCTTTTCAAATTTTTCCTTTTTTTATTATTTACATCAAATATCATTTTTAGCTCTATATACACATTTTTCATCAGGAATATTTGTACATATGTTATATTGGCTACGTAGGGGTTCTGTTCTGTCATAAAATGAGGACCGTGAAAACTGGATTATTTCATGGTTTTTCGAATATCTAGAAATTGCCTGATATCTCGTACATCTTAATTAAAATTTTATGTAAAAAATTTCTTTAGTCATCTATTTGGATAAAAATTATTTCCCTCAAATCGTATAAATGGGAGCATATGTCAAAAACTATTTGCCAAATCTTCAAACCAACTATATTACCGTGTTTTTTTTTAATCAAATTTACTTGATAAACTAATTTTCATTCAAAATTTTTTTTAATCCTTTTGATTGTTTATAAGAAGTGTACCTTGAAAAGATCTCATAAAATCAAAAATAATTTTTCTTTTCATGTTAGATGAAATTCACTATATAAGGAAAATCAGATTCAATCAACACGAAGAAACTGTTCGTTGATGATTTGACTATATAGAGATTACTTTATATCGTCCGAAATCTTTTACGTCGGCTAACCTCTAAAACGACCTTAAAATCAACTTGATCTTTGTGTTTTTGAGTCGAATTTACAGTGTACAAACAGACCTTGTTTCCTATGAAAAACGAGAAAAAAAACCAATCAACCATAGACTATTAACGTCATAACTTGATAGCAAAAACTACCAGTCCGCAACCTAGGAGTAAGTTTAACACTAAAGACGGTACAATCCACAAAAACAGTCCAAAAGAAATATTCTGGGGAAACATGACAAAAACAAAAATATATTGAGCTTTTTTTTTAATTATATTTCAGAAAACAATATTCAAATAAAAATCATAATTTACAAATTTTTTGTCAGACTAATTATGTTTTCATCTAAAGTTTTGCAACTACTTTTGTGTATAACAGTTTTAAAGTTTTGAAACAAAACAAAAAATAGTTCACAAGGGATATTATTCTGAAAACAAAATATCGAAATACTGTACGAATCGAATATTTTCAATATGTCGATGTTCAGTCCTTTTCTTTATCCATTGAATTCGAGAAAGATAAGCTACAGTCAATAATTAAATTCGTCTTCGTTCATAAATTTTGTATAGAATTATTTTTATCAACTTAAGGAAAGAGCTGTTTCCGAATTTACACTAATTTTTGTATTGTCCCTCAAAATCAATGGAGTGTATACATTTTCGTTGGCCACACAGTTGAGATCGAAATTGGACGGGATTAAATAATTATTTTTCGCATATGAAAGTAAAAAATCGATTTTAAATGTTCTAACAAATCTTGACACTAATCGTTATCGACAATTTAATATCGACTACGCGCATGTGGGGCTAGGTAGTCAATAAGATAGGCTTCTTGTCTCTCTGCACTATTAGTACAATATTAACACAACTGTTTGTTATTTATTCGTCCAAACCTAGGTTAGTTTTTTAAAGTGGGACCTATAGAAGCTTATACAGGTGACTAAAAAATAATTTAAAAAACTTAAATTGCTAGTTTCTCGCATATAAACATGGGAAAAAATCTATTATTCTATCTCCTACGGTTTTAAAGGTAGTTATTTCGCCCCTAGTGAGGGGTGCATTGACCGATTTCGCTAATTCACGAATTTGAAAAGTGACTAACACACAAAATTTCAGTTCACTATCTCTTCGTTTTTTAGTTATCGCGTTGACAGGCAGATAACGAGCTTGCGGGAGTTGCAGTAATCATAACCTTTTATGAACATCTGTACCAAAAATTTTTTTTCTACTATCTTTATTTCTAGCCCTTGTAAACTCGGGACCTAAAACAGGGGCGTCGGCAGAGGGTGGCCAAGGCCCACCTAAAACTGTACTGGCTCACTCAGTCTCTCAATTCGTAATTCATTACCTTCGCCAAACACTACAAATAACCCAGTGAAATAGTATACTAAACTGGGCTTACCTCTTAAAAAATTCAAGTGGAAATTTTCCAATAGTATTCTTCGTTCTGGCACTGTGAAAACATAGCAAAAAGTACATAACGAAATCCCGCTTGCAATAAAAGTTATTGAAATTCAAAGATAGCGAATTTCGGTTTTTCTGAAAAATCTCGTAAAATACAAGTTTTACGTTGACAGAGATTATTATTAAATTAATTCCTTAGCTAATTCTACATAAATACATTAAAAAGGTATTTAAAAAAATTCGCGTAGGATCAATAACTCTCGACATATACGACTGAGAAAAGTTGGGCGTAACGATGCATTCAATTGTTACACTGAGTTTTAAAAGGGACAAAATATGTCGCCCCACGTGAATTTTGTAAAGCGCCTTTTTTGTGTAAAATTGGCTAAGAAATAATTTTAATAATCTCTGTTAACGTAAAGCCGTAAAGTAACTTAAAGTTGATGAGATCTTAAAGAAAAACTGATTTTCGCGACCTTTGACCTTCAATAACTATTGAAGCAAGCGCAATTCCGTTGTAAACTTTTATTGCTATATTTTCATAGTGCCAATACGAAGAAAATTCCGTTGGAAAATCGCAAGTTGTATTTTTGAAGAGGTGAAAGAACTATTTGACTGTACTAGCTGTCTCACCCAACTCAGTACTCACTGGACAAAACTTTTAATAATTTTCTATACAGGATATAACAATGAGACTTGCGTAAATTCCGTGTCTCCTAAACAATGCATCAATGGATATGCCCTTAATTGATATGCCCGAATACATATGCCCTTTTTGGTGAATATTATCGATTCTAGACCTTCGATGCCCTTTTATTTACAAAAAAAAAAGGTTGTTTTTCCCCACCATTTCCCGAAGTTCTATTTCTAAAACCAAGCAGTTACGAGTCCTTGTTTAGATCGATTGTTTCTTTGCTTTGGTGTGAGAAACATTAGTCACTAGAGTTTGTCAAAGTATTTTCGAATCATCTATTTATGACTTCTTAATGTCAATAAATGAAGAAGCATGAATGAATCACAAAACTAGCTAGAATAAGCGATTTATCTTTACAATCCCTAATTTACGAATTTTTCAGTGTGGTAACTTTATCAGTCTCTTACATTTAAATAGGGTGGTCTAGATAAAACAGTTCGAATTTCCTCTTACAAATCCGACCATCTGTGTATAATAATTTAGCATTCTTTTACAATTTAATAATTTTTCTACAAAACTGAAATAGAAAAAAATTATTAAGAGAATAAATAAATTTTCCAAATACAGCATGTTTTCATTATTCCACTAAATATATATGTAATTTTTCACTACACATAGAAAATTTTGTCTACATTCAAAAAGAAAAAGGTCTATATAAAAAAAACGCACAAGATTCTGAAATAAAAAATTTACCAAAAAAAAGGTCCATTATAAAAATTTAAAAACAGTCTTTATATAATATATATAAATTTATATATATATATTATTTTTCTTATATAAAAATGCACAAAAAACTTGTTCTTGTTACGCTAATAACGGTTTTTTTAAACAGAATTTTCTCGCAAGCATAACAAAAATCACAGATCCATTTTCATTAAGAATCTTATCGTTAATTTTCCTTTCGGGAAAATTGCCGATAAGAGAAAATTACCGATAAGATTTACGACACAATCTTACTATTGCATACATTGAGAATAAAATACAAAGTCAACATAACCTTAAAAAATGTTAATTTTTTTTAAATTTTTTTTCTCTTTTTATTTTTAAAATAATTTTTTTTTTATTAGAAAAAATAGAATTAAAATTCGTCTCCTTTTTGATATTTCCCAAGATTTGTTCTCAGTGCTGTACGTAACCAATATTTTAAACGAGGAAGACGAATGGTTGTCTCTGTGTTTGTTTTAAAAATTAAAGTGGGAGGTTTATTCCGACTTAGTCAAAGATACATATCGTCCCTATACGTCTTTCCTGTTTATGATAAGATAGTAATTAATATCGATTAATTAACCAAGAATTTACGTCAGCGTTGGTAGCAGCTCGGGGTGTTATAACTGTCTCGACACGTAGATATGTTCGTCATATTTTGGCATAATTGGTCACGGGCAGACTTGATATATATATATTTTTTTTTTTAAATAAGTAGATTAAATATATATTCTCTTTTTTTTTTACATTTGTCTTTCTTGTACTTAATTTCAAGGGTCATTTGTCAAAAATAATTGAGTTAATCGCTTCGTTTACTATAGCAAATATCACAGACCCTAACAGGTTCAGTCCAGCCTCGTTCAGGTACGGACCGTTGACGTTTCGAACAATCCCCACATACAGCTTTACCGCATGCTCGACAATGATGTACACGGCCTTTGTGTAATGGTTCAGTTGTCCCGAATTTTCCGCTACAACATGGGCATGTTACGGCGTCAGCATCTGGTTGCCAATATGATGGTCGAGCTGATTCTTTAATAAAATCTCGTGGATACTGAAAAATCAAACAAATAAATTGAGGATTTTAACCCAATTAGTTGGTTTATAATTATCTGCTTGTTTTAATTTGGAAAAGTTATCGATAGTAAATATTGATAAAATTTCGCTGTAAGACTGGCTAATACACTTTTTGTAATATGACTGTAGTTAAGTCAATGTAGATTGATTTCTTGAAGTCTAGATACGTAGGAAATACTTGATAATTATCTCAAATATTTTCAAAATGGCATATTAATTTACCTCAATGACAGCAGATGCCACAGATGATAAAGTATTAACAACAGCTTCGCCATATCGTCGAGCTCGAACTTCCGCTTCCATTTCTTCCAACAAATCAATACTAACACGATTACTGGTATTTCCATTTAAATTATTTAACTTTACGTAACATGGGTTACACACACGCACAGGCATATCCCAACCACGATCAGGAACAGGAATCTGTTTCTGTGAGCATGTATCACAAAAACCTTCCCCACATGCACGACAATGATGTTTGGCATCAGCAACTTCAAATATTTTATGACATGTATGACAATATTTAATTTCATGATTTGGTCGCCAATATTTTGGGGCAATTTGATCTGCGAACCATGATGAAACAACTCGAGTAGGTGGGGCACTCACACTTGCCACCGCTTCAGATATATATAACACTCCATCGATAACACGTTGAGCTGAGACTTGAGTTTGGTTGCCATTAATACTCATTGTGGGTCGTTCAACACCAGGCCATACATGGATCACTTTTGTAATGACAGCATCAGAATCTTCTGGTGCTTGATTCCCGTACCAATATAGCCGACTACGATATATTTCGCCACATTTTGGACAATCAATTGTATAACCGGACCACGCATAACGTGCTAGACCACCTAACCAAGAATTTGCGTCACCGTTGGTAGCAGCGCGAGGTGTTACAACTGTCTCGACACCTTTCTTTTGACATGCTTTACACATATACACACAATTTTCATATTGATGTTGATATATACATTGTTTTTTGGCATCGGCACCATGTGGTAATCCGTCACGGACGTGACCCATAGAGCATACACATCGTGCAGCACAACTTTCACAACTTAGTCGACATGAAAAATATTCATCAGGGAAATTATTGGCACGTGATAGGCTTTCTGGAGCACCTGAGTTTATATCACCACTAAATGTATCATTTAAGGATCTACAAAAAAACAGGACATTAATCCCAATTAGTTGTTTGTAATACTTTAAGTATGTTTTAAGGGAATAAGATTGCAGTATCTGGTAGGGTAAGAATGTTTTGAATATTCATATACATCTATTTTACTCCACACATATAACAAGAGAGTTTTTTTTAACAAAATTTCAATTTAAGGGAGTTATCTATTTAAGCCAAAATGAACAGAAATCTTAAAAACTTTTAAGATTTATCGTTCATGATGTTTAAAATTTGGGCGAAATTCACTATACAGTTTTTGAGGTATTTAATTTTGAAAATCGGATTTTTAATATGAGCAAGATAGGGAAAGCCGTTTTAAATGCGTTATATATTAAGAATTCCCATTGAAAAAATGATCACAGTTTAATAAAAAAAACTTAAAAATTTTATTATTATTGGTTTAAGAATTTTCCTTGCTAGTTGCAAATCGTTATTTTCAAGAAATTTACAAGAATATACAAAAAAGCAAAGTTATTCTTGATGTCAAAAATGTCTGCCACCGTTGTACAAGTTATAATTTGCCAACTAAATAATCTCTTGACGAATGGTTTATCACTAACCTCTATATAACTGGACAGAGACTGACCTCTATAACTTATGGTCCTAAACGTGAAATAACGAACCCACTTGAAGCGCTGTACTAAATTTTGCTTCAGTGCACTTGCGTGACTAATAACCTTGTATGTGTAGTGGAAATACATGTGACAGCTATGGAAGGTAGAGGTAAAGAACACTAACTCTATGTATCAAATGTGTCCCTCGAATAGTATTAAATTAAGATGGCGTTACTGTAGCAAAATTACCAAAATTTTTAGAATATGGCAGAATTCAACGGAGAAAGTCTGTTGACTAGATTAAATATCCTTTAAACAAAACATAAATATTAAGTAAATGACAAGTTTCTAAGAGAGAATCTGACTATTTGTACTAATTTTAATATAAAAATTTGGCACAGATGAGAATACATTAAATGTATATCACAATATAAAAATGGTTATTTTTTGGACCAAGTGTTCTGTAAAGTCTTTATTACATCCAACAGTTTGTAATACCTTTATTTAGTTTCGAAATGAATTAATGATTTTTCGACAGGTCGGAATACACACTGTGCAAATTGTTTAGCCAGTTTAATGAATTCTCCAACTGCATAAAAAGTCCCCCGTAAAAATCCATGTTTTAAAAACATCATTATGAGCCAACAGTTTACCGTAAGTTTTATTTGACTCCAAAGTTCTTAAACAATTTTCACATTTAAGCATATTCTTCATTTGTCGGCGAATGTAATTCATGACTGGACAGCCCCTCACTAGTTCCGCCTTCATTGTAATTATCTTCATGTATAGTATTCTGTTTCACAGGTATACATAAAATCGAATCCATATTTTCTGGCCATACTCTAACATCTAACCCTTATTGGCTATTAGCGCCATTCAGGTTTCTTTTTGAACTACCATTTAACGCTTTTAGTTGGACCAGACTTCTAAACTATGGATAGCTGATACTTATAAAAAAAAGTTCAAAACATAGAGTTAGACTCTGTCGAAGACAGCGCCGTAATACTGACATGAGAACTAAATTAAACGGAACGACATGAGAACTAAATTAACGGAGAACTAAATTAAATTTTAGTTCCTCCTACAGTACAGATTGGCGATGTGTATGCTCTAAAGATCCGCCATTGGCCACCATAGTCCGCCATTAGCACCTTTAGAGCTAATGGCGGACTATCAGCTTTCCATATATAGAGGTCAGAGAGTTGGACACTTTTTCAGTTGAAGTATCATTTGAGTTAGTGTTCCTTATCTCTAACTTCCATAGTGATAGTCACACATACTTATTACACACATGCCGCACAGGCGCGCAGATGCAAAAAGTAGTACCTTGACTAGTTGAGGAGTGATTCAATTCGGATTAATGGCTTCACATGAGATAATCTGCCCAGATATATAAATGTCAATGTAAACATTTATTTTAAAAAAAATTATACTAAACTCTCGTAAATACTTATTATATATGAAAGGCTAAATATGACAGTTTTAAATATGTGCACAGTTGCTAACTTTCGAACGCGGTAATATAAATGCCATTTTAAAGGCTTCCTCCTGTACCCAGCTAATTTTAAATATGAAAAAGTAAATAATAATATATTACAAATACATTAATCCCAAGAGAGAGAAAAGGAGGTTATTCCGGTCATGAAAAAAATGTTTTGAGAGGATATTATATTATCCTGTTTTTTCCTGCGAATCTTTTGATGCAACGAAGGGAACACATTTATACGAGAAAACAATTACAAAATTTCTTACCGTAAAGTTTCATAAATGACATCGGCAGTACGTGGTGAGCGTACTGTTGTGTCTTCTAAAGCACTACGAATAGCCGCTCGAAGTTCAGTCCATGGTGTATCTGGTGAAGTTGTATTTGTTCCCATTTGCACACCGATATATTTCAATGAGCTAAATGCATTTATATCTAATTTGAGATCGGTAAATAATTTTCGAATTGTATCTTCTGCACTCTCTGTAACACCTATTATCAAAAAATATTTCTTGCATTAATTTAAAGAGAAAAAATTTGCATCCAGTATTCATTATAACTATAATAGATTGGATGCTTGGTTCTAAGTTATAAGAAAAGATTACTATTTAGGGGCCTTGGTGATTTCACACCATTTTTGTGAGAATGCATTTATTTCAAATTGAACGTGGGCTATTTTTTTGAAAGTAAAGTCTACCTACGCTGTATTTTGCATGTTGGAAAATTAGGCATGCTGGAAAAAATAACCAACAAAAGCCATTCCTTTAAAACCAGCGATTGTTTGTCTGAAATTGTTTTTACTTACCAGATTCTAACACTTTCATATATCGAGTTTCATGAAATATAATTAATGCCGGTCCTAAAGCTGATGTATCACAATGATTACCTCCAATTTGATCCACAATACGTTCATTAATTCCTTTAAGTAATACTGCACTAAAATGTTGAGTGTAAACACGTGAGGCGCCACCCAAAAATGAAAATAAATCACGACTAATACATTCTGATTTGGTACGATAAACAACGACATCTGATAAAGCTAAAACCTGTAACATAAAAGTTTATTAAAGTACATTCCTAAATATTTTTACGATTTTGACTTTAAAACTGTTAATCGATTCTTTCAATAGTCCATTGTAACCTACATCACGTTATGAAGATAAAGGTTACAATTAACAGCTGATTATAGCAGTTCAGGGAAACTATGCCCCCTGAAAAATATCTAAGACTGTCAATTTTGTCTCAATTGTCGTTTATAGTAAAAAAAGCAAACTGATTAGAATACTTTGCTTTGACACAACAATAACTAACTAATATGATGAACTCTCACAGCTATTTGTTTTTCGATTTCGCGCTTCATCTTAATAGCTCTCTATCTGTTATAATAAGTCTCAATATCTGTTTCAAGTTTTCTTCATTTTCAGAAAATAAATTCGTGAAACCTTACTTTTAATAGTAACCTGGTACGTTGTTCATCACGCCCACTACCATATAAATTCTGATTTCCACCAGGAACCCCCTTCAAACCTTCAGTATCAAGTACCACAGCTTTATTAACTGTATCCCAAGCGGCCCAAACACCACGTGTCCGTGGGCCTTGTTCAATTCCTGTATCAAAAACTTCTTTGCCATCAAAGAAAGTTTCATTTAAGGTGTGAGATTTCCCATCGCCTAAATAGAAGAAGAAAAACTTCAACATTTAGAAAGATACTTTCGTTTGATATTTCTTACCTGTATTACCGAATATGGACACAACTTTTATCTTTGAATCGGCATCTTGTATTTTTAATAATTTTAAGAGTTGTGTGGTATTATTTACTTGTAATTTTTCACTACCATCTAGTAACAAAAAACTACCACCAGGTTGTATGGGGGGTTGAATATCATCCTCTGATATTTTAAGCGAATGTAATTGTGAACTAGGAATGTCTGGTGGTGAACCCACGGCATATAACGAAGGACCATCTAATGATTGTAATGACTGCATTATAGATGATCCAGTGTGATGATTATTTGGGCGTAACATACCCGGAATGGCATTTTGAGTAGTATTTTTTCGAGGAACTATTAAAAATATTAAAAAAAATTAATAAACTCTACCGCCACTATTTCGAGGTCATTTAGTGTTGTATAACAAAGGAGATTAACATTATTTTCATTGTTCGTGTTTCCGATCAATATATATCATTAACAAAATAGTTCTTTTTAATATGAATAATTTCATTGACGGATAAACTTAAAATATTGATTTCACATTTTGTAAACATTAGAATAAAAAATCGATTTTAACTCGCGCCTATCATTACATAAAATAAGAAAAAAATTAGTACAATAGCACAAATGCACATTTTTATTATCTATAATTGACAATAATTACGTAAAGACGATTAACAATAAGCATATTTTAATTGAATTAGAAAAGTAAATAAAGAAAAACGCCACGTGCGCTTCTTAATTTAGATTTTCACAATAAAAAATCATGATTTAAAAAAAACATTTTGGAAAATTTACGCAAATAAGTAAACAACATATTTTGATAAAAACAATAAATAATACTAAAATATGTCATGACAATGAAATTTCGAGTAAATTTTGAAATTACAACGCACTTTCCATTAAAAAGCATTTACATATTATTAACAGTTTATACTATTTTCTAAATTAATTATTGCACATTGAATTTGCAAAATGAACTATTTAAAATTATTCTAAACAATGTTCTTGCATTAGAAAATCAACTTACTCATGACATATGATTTAGAGTTTGTTCCTAATGTGAACTGTCAGTGTCACAACATTTATTAACATTGAAATTCAATGATTGAATAGCAAAAGCAAAAGTTGAGTTACAAATATTTTCGTTTTTACCAACTGTACAAAATTGTAAAAACAAATATTTACATTTTTTTGGTTGGTATTTACTGTAGTATTAAATATATGGTATTTACACACGCGAAAGCACGGTATTTGCACGCAAAACTGCATAAATATTGTTTATCATTCGATTTGAGTAAATATTTATTTATCAGAGCGATTATGTATTAGTTTTCCTTATCAATTTCAATTTTTTAGTTTCATCGTAACCACAACATATATGATAATGTATGCCACCTATATTTTAATCAACAAACAACATTCTTCCATTTTAAGCCGGGTCAGCAATTCGACTGGTTAAATTTTCTATTTCATAGAATAAGAAGCCTGAAATGTTCTAGATTAGATTATAATTCATTAACGTAATCATTGCTTCTTTAACCTCACGTCCTCACAAAATTACTCATAAAGAACTATATTTTGTTTACATTGCCATCTATTAGCGCGTAATAGAAGTATTAGTAAATATATCTGTTTACTAGATGACACTAAAATCACAATAAGTACAATGAAAATTCAAATAAGCAATTTTTAAAGTATTCTTACCCCAATTTTGAAAGAATAATAATCTAGAATCAACTAAATAATCCATTTTTCCAAAATTCGAACACCTCAATATGATAATAAAATTATCGATTCATTTGCACCAAAAACCACATAAAAATCACAGTTCAAGCGAATAAGTAGGTACTACTTTTTTGAAAATAAAATAACGTGAATAAGATCAGGTTTGAAATGATTATTAGTAATTGTTATTGTGTACAAAAATAAACCTATGAATGCACATGGATGGTAATAATACGGTTTTTTGTTTTGTTTGTTATTTAAATTTAACAGAGGAGGGGGAAGACAACTCATGTATATGAAACAACTGAGCAAATGTGTATATCTGCATTTAATATATCTGTTAGGGGCCAGTGATTTCTGTCACGTATGCCATTACTCTATTAATTAGTTTGAATCAACAGTGTTTGGAAATTTGACTTTATAAAGTCATAGAAAATCTTTTTTTGTTTTTGTTTTTGAGTCCGCTAGGCATCAGTGTCCGATGTTACCAATTTATGTATGAAGGTGCCACGTGCTATTATGCAATCGTTTGAGTTGCTTCAAGTGTGTAAGAGTTACTTTGTAGCAGACAAATTAATTTAGAAATTATACTTTTACAGATTTCCGGTTTGCAACAAGATTGCAGAAAATTCTCAATACCTTTCCATTTGTTAAGGAAGGTATTTACTTGGGAGAATATAATTTCGAGTCGAATCTCCGAGAATTATTTCACAAGTTGATACAATTTTCAAATCAACATTGGGCGCTCACTATCGTCTTCAATATTTCTTTCAGTGCCATGATCACTTGAGAGTTAAGTGTGGAAGATTATATGAAAGTAAGCCTTATATATGAAAGTAAGCCTGGTATTTCCCAGACTTCTACTTTTTTTTATCGCATGAGAGGTAAGATGTATGTCCAGTAAACTCAGACTTACCTCGAGACTAGTTTCAACTCACAAGTGCACTTTGTATTAAATGCAGATGCCTTTGATGCTCTTCGAGAATTGAGATTTTTTCGCCCTATGTGGTCATGATTGAGTATGGATGAGATATTGAGTATGGATTCAGAGACAATCACTGATTTTCCAAGATTTCTTTCTATTAATTGTAATTTTTCCACTAAACTATAAATTTAATTTTCGCAATGTATTAAAATAGCTTCAGTGATACGCTAGAAAACATATTTAAGGTCTGAGCACACAACACCACCTACCCGACACCGACTCGTGAGTTGGCCGAGAGTTGGCGTTATATGTTGAACGAAGTGGATAATCTTAAAAGATCCATTAGACCACACCAAGCCCGTCATGTGACGGCTCGGTCTAGGCCCGGAGGGGTGGGTCATACCAGATTGTTTTAACAATCTGGAATTCGTTCAACATATGGCGTTCAACACTCGACCGTCTCACGACATGATCTCGGTGCGGTAATGAGTGTTTAGACCGTTAGAGAGCATAAATTTAGCATTAGAAACGATAAATAGAAGAAGCTGTAATTAATTATGGAAAACATATTCCTTAAACAGCACATCGGAAGATAAGCCAATCACTATCAACTATTGATTTATTATAAATTCGCTATTTTCATCGTATATGGCCATCGACGCAAAAATTGCAATTCGACCACATGCAGTGTTAGATGAATTAAGTGAAATGATACAAATTCACTGTTAAATTTGTTCCATGCCCAAAACAAGCGCTGAGATCAGAGCGTTGACCACCGACGCTCGACTATGTTCCCATGGCATTACAACTTTACCCACATCTTTTTTTGAGTGTATAGGTAATGTGTACATTAGGGTATATAATATTAAAGATAAGGTATCATCAATGAGATAAGAAAAATTCTATTTTTCATCACTCAAGTAGCGTTTTATCTAGTGTAAACGATCAAAATTTACCATCCCTAAACATTTGCCGTTCTAGGCAGCTTCCTACCTTGCCTGGTAAATCCACCACTGGACAAAGTAAAACTGCAAGGTGTACAACAACCGATTTAATATTTTTTAATATTTTATAAATATTAAGGACAAAGAAGACAGTCATGAGTCAAAGCCAGATATGATTTCCAATAAGAAAAAAATCTATAATAAACTACTTTATACACGCGGCTTCATCGCGTTTTATTATTATATCTCTGGCACCCGTCCTTTTAAGAATAAAAACCTCAATGTAATTTCCCACCGCCTCAACTACCACCACCAATATTTATCGTCCCCACCGCTTCCACTACTTCAAATATTTATCAACACTTCCACCAAATTGACATAAATAAACTCATTCGATCCCTACAAAGCACCGGGACCAGATGGGATATACCCAGTTCTTTTACAAAAAGGAGCAGAGCATCTTTTAACTCTGCTTGGTCATATATTCAGGGCAAGCCTGGCTACGGATTATAACCCAACCGTATGGAAGCCAGTAAGAGTGGCCTTCTTGCCAAAACCGGGGAGGCTTAATCACTCCACGGGAAAGGACTTTAGACCAATTAGTCTGTCATCGTTTCTACTGAAAACAATGGAACGATTAACAGGATTTCATTTGACTCAGGGGGCATTGTCAAGAAATCCGCTTCATGCCAAACAACACGCGTATCAGGTGGGGAAATCCTGTGAATCAGCCTTCCACAACCTAATATACAGGATTGAGGAGGGATTCGCAAGGAAACAAACCACCTTGTGCGTTTTTCTTGACATAGAGGGGGCATTTGACAATGCTTCTTACAATTCCATGGTTGATTCTGCAGGTCGGCACGGAGTTGAAGACACCTTTTGCAGGTGGATAAAATCTGTACTGATAGGAAGAAGAATACAAACTTCTCTTTTTGGAGAGTCTGTCACTGTGAGAGCCACAAAGGGATGTCCTCAGGGTGATGCCTTACCCCCACTCCTGTGGAGCCTGACAGTGAACAGCTTACTGACAAACCTCAACCAAAATGGATACTACAGGGTTACGCGGACGACATTGTAATTGCAATCCAGGGACCCTGTGAAAGCACAACCTCGGAGCTTATGCAAAACGCTCTTAGACTCGCACAGGAATAGTGTATCAATCAGGGACTGAAAATAAACCCTGGTAAGACCGCACGAATTCTATTCACACGGAAAAGGATGGTGGACAACATAAAACCACCCATCCTCTTCGGTGAAAGATTACAGATCACAAGGGACACCAAGTTCTGAGGAGTAATGTTGGACTCTAAACTAACATAGAACCCTCATCTGGAATACATAACAAATAAGAGAAAATCTTTTCTCATGCTTTGCAAGAGAGCATGTGGAAAAGTCTGGGGTCTAAAACCCAAAATGATCCACTGGCTCTACACAACAGTAGTCAGGCCCATTATAACCTATGCTGCTCTAGTGTGGTGGCCAAAAGTTAAGCATATTACTGCGTGCAAAAAACTGTCCAGGATCCAGGGACTGGCCTGCTTGTGCATCACTGGACCCATGAGCAGTACACCCACAGCTGCCATGGAAGTCATACTGGGGCTGCCTCCGCTAAGCATTGTAATAACAGCTAAAGCGAGATCCAGTGCCTATAGATTGTCTTGCAATAACAACTGGATTAATAAAAATCAGGTTGGACATGCAAGTATCGGGGGAACATCAATTATCTCAGACCCCATCTTTGAAATGGACACAGATATACTTCCCAAGACATACTCCTTCACAAAACCTTTCACTGTAGTATGTGATAGGGCCATGTGGTCGGAAGGAGAACCACCCTACCTCAGGAAAGGAATCGTCTGGTATACAGATGGATCCAAAACTGAAGATGGGACCGGGGCGGGAATCTACGGTGAGAGATCAAAAGCAAACATAAGCCGCAACTTGGGGAAATATCAAGTACGGTCTTCCAAGCAGAAGTCTACGCCATACTGGCTTGCGTCCGTGAGAACCTACGTAGAGGCTACATAAACCAGAACGTATGTATTCTGTCGGACAGTCAAGCTGCTTTAAAAGCCTTGTCTGGAACTGAGGTCACCTCAAGGGTAGTCAAGGATAGTCTGGAGGAACTTTTGAAACTGGCAAAACGGAACAATGTTAAATTGATCTGGGTGCCGGGTCACAGTGGTTTCGAAGGAAACGAATAAGCGGATACCTTAGCAAAGAAGGGAGTCGGAATGCCATTCATAAGCCCAGAGCCTATTTTAGTAATTCCAAAGACTGCATGTAAACAAGTGATCAACGAATGGTCAAATGCTAAACACCGTGATCACTGGGGAAAAGTACCGCGGCAAGACCTCGGGAAGGTACTGCTTCAGAGTGCAACAAAGAGGTTATCTCACGATGTACTGAGGCTGAACATGATGCAACTGCGGAGGGTTACCGGGTTCATTACCGGGCATTATCCCATGCCGAAGCATCTACACACAATGGGACTCCATTACGGCTCCATTATGTGCAGATTGGTTGGCGAGGAGGCGGTGCATCTCACCCCAAATATATGAACCTTCGGGAGGACCTGATAAGCAAGATCCAGGCTATTGCCAACATATGGGAGAAGCGATTCTCGTCAGACTGAGGTAGAAGGGGGAGCACAATGGACCATAGGGTCGAAGTGCAATAGTTTTTACCCCGATATTAATCAATCAATCAATCCACCAAATTTATTCTATCTGTCGTAGCCAGGACTGAATTAAACCATGCGAGGCTCTTAGGCAATTCAAATCTCAGGACCCCAACTTCCTTAAACAGAATTGTTTTTGCTTTGACTTAATTTGAATTGTGTTTTTATCCGGTTTATACATCCTATCTCCATATAGTGATTCGTATAGTGACTTGTATGAAGGCAGCTTATTTGGATCAGTAGTAGCGAAAAATCTCACAGCTCTCTGGCACCCCAAAGAGCCCCCCATCATAGGCACCTGCATATATTGCCTATTGGGTAATCCGGCTCTACTCGTAGCGAGATGAAATACATACCAGTTTTTAAGCCTAATCATAAACTTTTAAATAAAAAAAAATTCGTTACGCAGGAGCTGCTTCAACTTAGCGAATTTCCTTGGAATAAATAAACTACTCTCTAGCGGTCACAATGTTAGTCTGATAAAAATGAAATGTCATTTTAGTATTTGCATGGCCAATTTTATTAATAAATAACTTACGTCAAGGGAAAAGGGGGGCATAAAGATAGAAGAAAACACAAAATATAAAATATCTCTCTTAATATTAGAACAATCGAAAAATGCGTAAGAAACAAAGTTGTAGAAAATCATGTTTGCTACAATTCACCACCTTATCATTTTTGCTCAAACTCTAATGCGTACAGAGATATTGAGGAATTTAATTTTCAATCTTAAACCGTCAATATTTTTGTATATATTAGGGTTACAGAAAAAACTATAAGAAACAAAATTTCAGTAAAACTTAATACCTACAACTTTACTTCTTATAAAATTTTCGATTTTTCGAATATTAAGGGAGATATGTCAAATTTTGTGTTTCCCCCTCTCTCTAAACCCCCCTTTCCCCTAGTCCGATTTTACCCATTAACGAACTTGACCTTTTGAATACCAAAAGCGCTTCAAATACCAAATCTCATTCCGATAAAATGAAAACTGTGACCGCTAGAGTGATTACAGACACATATATATATATATATATATATATATATATATATATATGTATATATATATGTCCATAGATATATATATATAAATTTTACAGATGGTGATTTTTGACATCTACAAGGTAGGATCGATGGACATTTGAAGAAATTTTTGCGAAATTTTGACTTCGGTACGGGACCAATAGCTCTATTTCCTTTCAGGAAATTCGCTAAAAAGTTTCATTAAAATCGATCCAGTAGTTTTTGCGTGATATTCGAACAAAAAAACAAACAAATAAACAGACATTTACAATTTGATAATAGTAGAGATGCATCCCACGCTTTTATTTGAGCCTGATCAAAGTTCCAGAATAATGATCCATATTATTTTATAGCTTTAAATACATCACCGATTGTAAAATAAACTCGTTTAACTGAATAATAGTATTTTTACTTAATTATTTATATAGTTAGTACACGGAAATAAGAATTGAATAGACATCAACAGAGTTGTATCCAATCTGTAGATCTTAGGACATGACAAAATGCACGTATACCACTAGATTGATGTGATACTATGCCTACCCTGGTTCTCTAATGAGTCTAATGTAAGTGTACAAATGGCTATAAAAATAGCGTTTAATTTTCAAAATTTTATAATTGATTTGTACCTTATCCGTTCGATTTTCGAAAAAATGTTTCAGATAAAAGTTGTTCATTATAAATATACCAACAACTTTTGTACGAAACGATTTCCCAAAAACTGAATCAATCCGGTACAAATCAAATAAAAAATTTAAAAAAAATGAGCGTTACTGTTATGGTCCACAGTACATCAAACTCAGCCTTCAACAGCAGTTGAGATTACAGTTTTTCTACTCGCATTTGTGTAATTTTTTACCCGACTACGGAGGGTTATGGTTTTAGCAGTCTTTGTATGTTATGAGCATGCTCGCTTAACATATAAGTAGCTTTGGAAACATGCCCGCATAGCTCCTAAGCTACTTATCATATTTTGACTAATGACGTGTCGTTAGCTGCGTCTTCAGTGTTCTTCGTGTCATATGTTATGTGACGTCATATTAATCCAATATGGCGGACATTATTACTTGCACAAAACGCTAGTAAAAAAAATTGCACAAATTTATCGAGTTTGATATCAAATGAATGGTTTTAATTCACATATTCTTAATATTATACTAAATAGTCTTAAATAAATAAATTTAAAAAACTAATACCCGACTCCGAAACAAGTTTGAAGAGCCTTGTAAATATCTCTCGTAGTCGAAGGCCTAACCACGATGCACAAAGCAAAACTATAACAATTTCTGACCTTCGACAACGTGTCGTAGTCGTAATCGTGTTTTGGTTTAATAAACTTATTTATTTAGGGTATATTAAGTGTTTCATACTTGCATCATCTTAATTAAAAGTTCTTTTCCAAATAGTGACAGAATCTTGAAATGTCATCCCTTATAAGCTATTTCTATTATATATCTTGAGTCAAAGACTACTATTTTCAAACTACATCTTTTGTGAAACGTCCAAAAATTTTAATTCAAAAGAAATAATTTCTTTTGCTTTAATTGAGTTATAAAAAAAAAATTCGTACATAAAAATCTACCTGAGATCATCACCACACCTATTGAAAGAAAATAATATTTGGGCTAATTTTCATCTCACACTGAGAGCGGTGTTTTGGGAAGAAGGGGGGTGGGGGTGAGGTAGGGGACCTTCTTCTTATCCAACACAATACTCTTACTTACACTTATTTAATATTATTAAGATGTCTGTCTCCGTGTGTATATGTGTATTGTGTTAATAGAACTCCCTTAAAAATGTATTACATATATATTTGTTGTTGTTGAAAAGGCCTTAGTTTTGTGTCGTTGTTGTTGTTGTTGTTGCTGTTGATGTGTGTATGTTTTTTTGAAAAAGGCCTGCCTGTCATTTTAGACGTTGTTTGGCAGTTTGTTGTGTATAAACAAACTATTGAAATTTTTATGTATTTGATTATATTATTTCACACATTTCCTTACCAAAAAAAATAAATATTCTTTTTTGTAAAGATGTGAATATTTTTTGCTTGTTTCGAATATTTTTTTATCTGTAGATAAAAAACAACCATGTCGAAAGTGCCTCTTGCCATTGTAAGACTGTTGCCGAAGATTGATGTTTAAACACATCGCACAAATAGCTGTAGTTAGCAGTAGTAGTAGTAGTGGAGGGGAGATCTATGCCTGGCAAGTAGACCTTTCTAGGCCTTTTTGTACCGACCCCTAAAGGAAAGTAATTTGTATGTTGACTAGGAATTGGTAGGTTGTTCGACTGCAGCCGACTTTGATAGGAACTATGCCGATATTCATCTGGAGTTTGTGGAAGAAAACTGCATAAAACCTTCAAAATCATAGCCGGTTACTTTCGTTATTGTCCATACGTCGACAGTTTAGTCAATTAACCGGCCCCTTAACTTGTATTTTTATTTTTTAATTAAATTAATTGACAAACTGCCGCAGTTGGGAATCGAACCAGCAATCTCCCAGTTCCGAGTATAGTACCTCAACCAACTGAACCATTCGGACTAGGGTTTCACCGAGGCGACGAGGTAACCTCGCCTCGCCTCGGTCCTCGGTTACGAGGCACGAGGCGAGGCGAGGCGAGGTTCAAAATTTTAATCCTCGTTACTAACCGATGCGAGGAGAGGTATATCGTCACAAAAACCTCGCATCGGCCGAGGCAAATTTACAAAAAAAAATTATGTTTATTTTTGTGGCAGTGTAAGCATTTAAAGAATGTATGTAATGCTACTACATATTAAGTGTTATATCTTACTCTTACGTTTGAAAATAAAATAAAATGTTGTATCTATAAAAAACATTTACTACAAGAATAATCAAAATTTTGGGGGTCTGTTCATTTTATATACAGTACTGTAATACTATATTATATAACGTATGTTTTCATTATTGTTATTTCAATGAATAAATATATAATTAAATTAATAAATTTAAAAGAATTGAAAAAAGTTTAATTTCCTTTATACTTACAGTAACTCGTATATGGGTTTCGCATTGGAAATCGTGGAAGCATTTTGAAGAACCTCTTATATAGTTCTTCAAACATCACGTGATTTCATCTTTTCATTATATTTTTTTAGGCCAAATTTTTTTGAATTTACTGTTTTCATTCGAGGAGTCATAAAAATTTAGAGACTAAGCAACTTATATTCCGTGTTTTAAAGACATTTATTTTCAAACAAGTTTTTTTAACCATATTATGTACATTCATGCAAAATAAGTCAAAATTAGTAAAAATTTTACCTCGGCCGAGGCGAGGCGAGGCGAGGATGATAGCTAACCCATCCGAGGCAAGGCGAGGCTGGTCAACATTCTACCTCGGCCGAGGTCGAGGCGAGGCGAGGTTGATTTTAAAAAACCGAGGAGATGCGATGTGATACCAAAACCTCGCCTCGCCTCGTGCCTCGTGAAACACTAATTCGGACTGGTCCATGGATGTAGTTAATCCCTTTTGTATTAAAACTATGATTTCTAGTTTGTGTGTGTTGCAAATGGCGTGCTTCAATTCTTATTTTTATCGATTCTTCTTTCAGTAAGATTGGCTGCCATTTATCTGTATAGGCTAACCTGAATAGGAGGTAGATAGAATATAAAAAACTCTTATCCGATCCTTTATGCGGTATATCCTTGTTAGTCAATTGTTTATTGGCAGCGGTATTAAGACTACAAACTCATTACTATTTAACTCATTTATATCAAATCCTGCAGATATTTGAGAGAAATTTATAAATGAATTGCTTTTTTTTTTCCAAATTACGCAAAATTTACACTGAAAATTGCATTGAAAGCAAAACATTTTTAATCAATAATACCGAAGGTGAAATCCTATAGTTGAAAATATAATACAAACAAAACCAGATACGACTGATACCCGGCTGGAGTGGGTTTATTTCATGCTTGATAAATTTATTTCTATAACAAAGTAATATTTCGTTTATTGAATTTTTCTATTGATTATTTAATATGTCAATAATTTGTCCATCATATTCGCTATGAGTTTTCGAATATTTGTTCAAAATGTTTTTGAAGGTTCATCTTTTTTATATAAACCATTTTCTTAAATCAATTAATTCGCTAGTCTCTTCTTATTTTTATTTCGAAGTCTATAATTTAACAAATGTTTTAAATTGCGATCAATTCAAATTTAGCTCCATATGAATTTTCAAAATAACAGTTTCACAATTTATTTGATTTTTTTTCTCCGGAAATAACTTTTAATATAATTTTTAATGAAAAAATATTCAAAAATAAACTTTTATCAATACATTAATTGTATGTAAATTGATCAACGACCTTTAAACGATTAATGACCTTACTATTGCTTATTCAAAATATTTTTATTTGTTTGCAAATTTTTGGCAAATATACAAATTTTTATAATCTGTACCACAAACAAACATAAATAATAATTAATCTACTCAAAATATTTGTAAAACTATAGTAGAATTCGCTTATAACGATCTTCAAAGACCTAGCAATTTATATTGCTGTAACCGAACTTCGTTGCACGTATCGTTGAATTAATAATAATCAATAGTTAGTAAGGACAATCGAAAATCCGTTATGTAAGTATGTATAAAACTTTACTGTAAAAAATAAATATTTAATCTAGACATGCCGGGGCCCTTGGGCACAAAAAAATTTGAGGCGCCTTTAGAAACAAAAAAAAAGTGAATAATAAAAAACACAATTATATATACTTTTATTTAATGATTTTATTAATTAACTTAAAACAGATCAAGTAGACGTGATTAACTGTTTTAAAAAATGGAACGGGCCACACTGGGCACGTGCCCCATGTGCCCTTATGGTAAAGACGGAACTGAATCTAGAGATCAGTCTAAACCTCGACGAAAGATAGCAATGAGATTTATACGTCGTGGATAGCCGGTAGCTGAGAATTAGCCACTCTATATCTTAATTTAATACTCCACTTTCTAATCGAAACTATTTTTTTGTATTTCTCCGATTTTTGCTTATTTTGCGCTATCAAATCTACGTTATAAACTGATAATATAATATAGATGGCTTCTATAAGTACAGTAGGGGATTCCATGAATTCAACTCAAAACAAACGTAGTTAGTAGACACGTGCGGTGAGCCAATTCTTAGGAAGTCGATAATGGATAATTTAGAATATCGTTATTGGCGAAAATAAATATCAGTATTGGTTTTATACTAGGATGGCTACATCCGATTTATCATTATATCCAGTATCATTGTATCCGAACAATATCATCCTTATAAATATACAAAATCAACCAGAAACAATTGGCTTTAAATTTCTATTTCCGGAATATCTTTATATCGAGAATCGTTATATGTGAATTTCACTGTAGTTATTATATGGCATTGTATATATGAAACTAGTAAACTAACGCTTAAGTTTCGTTTACATCGAGTAATCCGACCGAGTACTTTTACGCCGAATTTAATGTAGGATACTATGGGCTATAAAATTTTGTAACTTATTCATTCGGTTTTTGTGAAAATTTTTCGAACGAAAAAGGAAGGCACAAATCAATTATAAAATTATGATAAATGAGTGATCATTTTGTGGTCATGCGCACTAGAATTGATCAACTGTTTATGCCGTCGAGTAAAAATTTGAAAAGAAGTTTTTTTTCTGAAGTTCAAAAAAGAATTCAAATATTGAACTAAATAACCTGCGACCTGCATCTAATCTTTATCATTGATGTCTACTGGTTGCGGTGTTATAGATATAAATTTCCAGTCAAATTTTGTCGGCGCTTCCACCAATTACTATTACAAAATGTTTTAAAATAATTTAAAATAAAAATGGAAAATAATTGAAATGGAAAACAATCGATTCTGAAGATTTAAAAATGTTAAAAACTAATTTTTTCAATGAAATAAATGTTCTTGAAGAAATTATTTGTATGAGTGTTTTATGCATCAATTCTTGGTTTATTTTGGATCGTGTGTAATTTATATAATTTTATTAAAAGTTTAGTCCCGATTTTGTAACGGGAAATATGGATCGCAAAAACAAATTTGTTGCAAGTGTTCGTAAAATGTTTTATTTACTTCATTTCCGCATGTCTGTCTGGTTGTCCGTCATGTAGATACTTTCGTATGAATTTGGGTACAAAACCCCACAGAATTTGATGTATATGAAAGTATCTATATACACAAATTAAGAAAACAGATAATGAATTTAGACAATGGCCCAAATTAAACCATATTCAAAATTTAATACCTGAATATCAAGGCTAGCCATTAGCTTCGATCAACATCCTCACCTTATTGACAGTAACAACACCGCATGTTCAGAAAAGGATACCGCCAATAAATGGGTTGGGTTCATAACACACTTTTCTCTTAATTGGCCAGTTAACTCAAATAATCCTTCAGGTAAGTACTACCTCAATCAGATCATATAAAACACAAAACTTTTTTAATATTATTGTGAGACACGCACCAAATTAGCAACGAGCAACATATCTCTGACTCCATATCCCAGAGATAGTTACGATTAGCTAATTCATACTGATGATGACTACCTTGTAGTCGAAATACGTATTTATAAAATACAAATAATTGTTCTAGGAATTGGGGCAAAATTTGAAATTTAATATATTTCAATATTAAGTAAGTACAGACTTTTTTGGCCGACCGACGCATATATTATCACTTATATATTATCACTTAAAGTACAAAATGAAAACAAATAAAGTGGTAAAATATTATCAAAATTATCAGTTATTTTATTTCATGACCCTACACAAACTGAAAAGAAAAAAAAACAAATTACAGATTATCGTATCAAGTCTATTTGTTTATAGAAAATATTTAATAATAAAAATTATTAATTAATTATCTCTACTTCTTTTGGAAGCCGCGTGTGTGTGTGTCCATTCGTTGGGGTTCAAATATTTCTTAGTAATTTTTTTTTGTTTCAATTAAAAATTGTATCTAAACAAGTGAAAATAACAACTAACTGAAATAGTAGTTTAAATACTCGATACTTACCGAGTTAATTATTAATGCATGTTTATTTTAGTTTTTGAGTTGAAATTATGGCAAAACTATTCAATTTATTAAAAAAAATTTCAAACAAAAATTGAATGTATTTAAAAAAGAACATTTTTTGTGTTTAAACATATAGGGTTTCAATAATGGGTATTTACTAAATGTATCTTCCCTGACGGAAAATAAATTTTTTTTACTTGAATATGACCAATTCGAATGACCTTGGTTAGATTTTTTTGGATCTAAAATCACCTATATATATGTATCAATATATAGATATATATCTATATATCTATCTATATATACATATATTATACATACTAAAAAACCCCGCTCCTACCATTACTGCTTTATGGTGGAAGTAGTGGGGAAAAAACCCCTTTTTGGGGTGTTCACTTATATATTGAAACTAGTGAGTCGTGTCGAAAAAATAATACTTTTAAAAATTAGAGCTGAAAATATTTCCAACAAGAATGTTTATAATTACTTTTTTAGTATCTGCTATGGTTTTCGAGATATTCGCTATCGAAAATCAACAATTTTACGGAAATTAATTTTCGCCTCACGTTTTATGTCAAACTTGTCTTTTTAATAAAGTATAAAATGAATGGAAAAAATATCGTTGATTTAAGTTTCTAAGTTATTCATTGACGGAGATGAGCTTCTGAACATTACTAAAAAATTAGCATTTTCAAAATTTAAAAAAACTCCACATCCGCCGGATTTAAACGGATGAAGCTCATTTTGTGGAAATCGTCTTTTTTTTCTAAGCACTATCGATAAAAAAATTGGCTGCTATGTACAATTATTTTTCTAGTTGTATATGTTAGGGCAAGTTGCGAAAAATCAAGTTTTCTAAATCGAATGTAGGTACTTGAGTAAATTTTTAGAGCTTAAAAACAACCAAAGTTGTTGACTTTTTTTCATTTTTATAAAACAGCTCGGCCGTAGTTGGTTTTACAGCTTTAGTAATCATTTTCAATTCCAAAACGGGCAAAAAAAAAATTTAAAAATTTCAAAAAATGCAATAGAATATTCACAATTAAAGGCAAAGTTTACGCCCCTAAAAAACCTCTCAACACTTCCCCCTCCTAAAAACCTCCTTGTGCTATTTACCACACCTTCATTTAGGGGAAAAACCCGTAAGATTGAGCTTATATCAGAAACGATTAAAAATTTTGTTGTTATTCTTCAATTTTTCCGCATTTGCTTACGTTTAGTCGATTACAGTACCTATATGACGATATAAGACGAATAAAATACTTGGTACTTTGGAAATTTTTAAAATATTCGTCATAAAAGGTTATCGATCTTGTAACGCACATATTGCATCTAAAATAGCGATTATGAAATAATTTTTATTTAATTTATATATTATATTTATATATAAATCATACTGAAACATTTACTTATCTGTTTCTATATTCCTTTTAATTCCTGTTAATTCAGTTTTTAATCCAATTTTGATTACCAGGATTTATCAAGGTCAATTATGTTAAGATAATTTTTTCAAATGTTACAAAGCTTTTTTTATTACGTACTTATTCTATAAGTAGTTTCTATTAAAGTTTCTTTAGAAAACTAGGCTGAACGTATTTTTGTAAAATTGTCACCTAGTGCACCTGGTGCACAAAAATAATACTATTATAACATGCGCAAAATTGAGAATAACTTTAACAGATTAAATTGTTTTAAGAAAAAAATGAGATTTCCTCATCGATTTGACTGCTCCGCGGTCAATTACGGAGTAGGGATAGACGTGTTATTTATTATATGGATGTTTTTTTATTTATTTCAACAATTTACATGATTTTTTGAGTGGTTCACCTAGAATAATCTACTTGCAAGTGAACCAACAATGCCACCACCGACGCAAAGTGTGATTTAGTCTTATTTTAAACTGGACGAGAATGTCCGGGATATTTCTCAGTGTAAAATATGCAGTAAAACGTACTCTCGCAAGGGCCGTATAGTCACGTCTTTGTGGAATCCTCTAAAATCGATGCTACTGGAGCAGTTTAGCATGTTTAGTGCGGGATTCATCTATGAACCTCTGCGTAACAGGATTGAATCTGAAAAGGCGGCGACATTGCTTTTTATTAAATATAATGCACCAAATTTAAAATTTTCGTACTAAAAATTTGATTATAATATAAAGATTATTAAAAATTATTACCATATTTTTCCTTTAGTCATTAACCAAAATTAAGTGTCTCTTTAAAAAACACTTAAAATATTCGCATCTGCGGATGTCTGTAATTTCGCATCCGCAATATCCCTGTTACGGAGGTTCAAAGAGAGTAAAAATATGTTTTTCCTAATATCTCGAAAGCGTTGAAATTTTAGGAAAAATACATATTTAACTTAATTTGTGGCTGAGATAATTTGCTCAGAAAAAACAACCACAGTTTTATAAGATCCATAGTTCGAAGAATCTATAACCTAGACTGGTATTTTTATCCCCGGTATTTTTTAGTTCGGACTTTGTGACGGATGCAAATATTGATCGTTGAAAAACAAATTTTGGTGTAGGTGTTCATAAAATGTAATTAACCCATTTCCGAAAAATTGTTCGTCCGCCCGACCGTAAACACGACAACTTGAAAACAAAAAGAGATAACTAGCTGAAATTTTGTGTTTGTTCTAGACCTAAAAAGTAAGGTCAAGTTAAAAATCAGGGGCAAAATGTTGCCCATCTTTGAAACCGTAAGAGGTAGAACAAAAATGTAAAGACAAATATGTTTCTTTTTTAAAAATAGACAAGTTTTGTTATGAACTTATGCAAATAAATTCAGGATGTACCGGGTATTTAAGCAATTAGCTTAGTTAGTTGTTATTTTCACTTGTGAATATTCATAAATAGAATTATTACCTAAATGAAGCTTTAATATTACAACATGTTCAGAACACAAGAGTTAAGAAGAAATCATTAGGAAATAGTTAATAACGTACAAAATAATTTCTTTTATAAGTAGGCGGTTAATTTTTAAACTCTAGGCGAGTAATTTTCAAATTGCCCCTATGTGAGACGTGGGACAACAAACACCCAATTAGAAAAATCGGTATGCTATTAAAAAGTAGTAAAATTCGAAAAAAAATTCGAAATTTTTAAAATTCTTTCTTATAATTGAGTTTTTGAATGTTTTCATTTGTTTACAGAATTTCTCATACTGCATTTTCTCATATAGAACTGTGGAAATTCCAAAAAATTCGAAATTGATGTTTAGTATTAAATAAAAATGTTTAATTCGAGGACCAGGTACGTAATTTAGAAAATATATATTCAAATACTATAAATTTATATCGAATTCACATTAAACAGATCAAATTCGTGATGACGCGACGGCCCATTATCGCTAAAACGTGACTTACATTTGTTTACACATAATACCTCAAGTTCTAATATCTCTACGTCTATTGTTGTTATTGTTTTCGACGATGTTTACAAATAAAATAATTTTACAAATAGGACAAAAAATATCATATCGATTGTTGATTGAACAGACAAAAAAAACCTATCGGAAGTGGTTTACATTGATATCGATACAAAAAAAGGCTTATCTCTTGTATATTTTAAGGATATCACACAATAATTAATATGATTTTATAATACACATTTTTTGTATTTCATTTGATTAAGGAAAAATTTTATTATCAAAAATAAGTGTACAAGGTCATTTTTAAATACGTTCTATCTCCGTGTGATCTCATTAAGATCATTCAAATTATTTAATGCGTTTGATATATAATTTTGTTGATTAAAATTTTGCGGTATTTGATAAAATAAATACTTTCTAATATATTTTTTATACCCGGTATATAAAATATACTAACTGGTATATTAAGTTTAGTCCCGGACTTTGTAATGGTTGAAATTATTGATCACAGAAAAAAAATTTTGGTATAGGTATAAAATGACCTAATTAGTTCATTTCCGCAAAAGAACTATAGAACTAAAAAGTAACGTCAAGTTTGTGAATAGGCAAAATTGGACCATGTTTCTTTGTTAAAAATAAACAACTTTGGTTTGAAACTTTTTAAATAAACTCTGTATATACCGGGTATTTAAACAATTAACTTAATTATTTCACTTGTTTTATTTAATGCTGTTTGATTGTGCTTTAACTGAAAACTTTTAACTTAAAATTATTTTTACGTATTGTTAATTTTTTTTTTAGGACTGAAAACTTCGAAATCAATATAATTTTTCAAGACGTTTTCGACAAAATTTCGAATTTTTGTTTCATACCATATTTTTAAATTCTATCATTAGATCGTCTCGTTATTATTTTGTATTATTAGGATTAAATACGGTTTTAAAGTTTCATGAGCATCCGTTAAGCAGAAGTAGGTGAGAAGTAGGTTTTTAGAAACAGATATTATTCTAATCTACTTTGTTTATATTTTTAACTTAATCTACAATATCTTAATTTCTTAATTTCTAATTTTTGTAAATTAGAAATTTAAATTTTTGAAAATGAAATACTCAAAAACTGAACATTAGATCTTTCTCCAAAAATTAATTTCTGTACAGTTATTCAAATTAACAAAAACTTATACCACAATTCTCAAAACAAAACTGTATATTGAAAATTTATTTAATAAAATAAAATTAAACAAGGAAAAATAGCAGCTAAATGAGTTAATTGTTTACAAACCTGGTATATACTTAATTTATGAAAAAATTTTCAAACAAAAGTTGAGTATTTTTAAAAAAGGAACATTTTCGTTCTCTCTTCAAAAATAAACAGTTTTGCCCATTTTTAACCCGACTTCGAAAAGGAGGATGGTTCTCAATTCGTGTGTATTTTTTTTTTTTTTTTTTTATTTATTTTTTTTTTATTTTTTTAATGTGTGTCATCTCAGAACTCCGTCATTTATGAACCCCGATTTTGAATTTTTTTCTTTGTTTTAAAGGGTTTGGTTTCCCATTGTCCCATTGGCACCAAATCGCATTCTGATGAGGGGATCCCCGGGAAATCGATGAAAATCCTCATTTTATATGTGATAACCGATTTCTGCGAAATTTTTTTTTCTTTGAATACTCATTCACAATGGGAAAATAAGAAAATTTTTATTAAAAACCGACTTCAAAAAAATTTTTTACAAAAAAAAACCGACCCCAAAAAAAAAATATTTACAAAAAAAAAACAAAATGCATGTAAAAAAAACTGAAAATCTGTTATAAAAAAATGCACTAAAAATAAAAAAAAAAACTAATAAAAAGAAAGTGTTATAAAAAAATGCACTAAAAATTAGTTGGTCGTTTAGTTAGTCTACCCATATTTAGACAATTAAAATCAGTTATAGAACTTCAAAGTCACTAAAAAGCGAGAAATAAAACCTATTTTGACAAAATGGAAACCCGACTTCAAAAATCAAATATTCTATAACAAAAAATGCACTAAGAAGTAAAAAAATAATTGCATATTCTTGTGCCAATTTTAGTTCACCTAAGCAAAAATTTTTTAATATGTATGTAAAATTATTGTTATTTTTGGAGGCGGTGTCCAAAAGTTATGTGAATTTCTCTATGCTGACACCGACTCAAAAAATAACAATAATTGTACATATATATTTAAAAATTTTTGCTGAGGTGAACTAAAATTGACACAAGAATATGCAATTATTTTTTTACTTCTTAGTGCATTTTTTGTTATAGAATATTTGATTTTTGAAGTCGGGTTTCCATTTTGTCAAAATAGGTTTTATGACTTTACTTTTTAGCTCTAGAACACACATGCGAAATTTCAGCTTGATATCTCTGTTCGATTTTGAGTTATCGTGTTTGATAAATCATAAATTTTTAAATTTGAAATTTTAGGTCGCTATCTCTTTTCGATTTTGAGTTATCGTGTTTACGGACAGACGAGCGAACGGACAACTTTGCGAAAATGGTCGAATAATGTCATATAATGAACACCTATTCCAACATTTTTCGATTTGCTCATTTTCTCCTATACCAGCAAGTTGGGACTAAACTTAATATATCCTGGTATATATTATATACCGGGTATAATAAAATACGTAATACTTACCACATATTTCTATAAAGTGTTGTACGGAATTTTCATACTGACGATGATTGCGTTGCAATCGAAATACCGATATCTATATGCGTAAGTCTTGGGAAAATTTGGAGATAATCAACGTTTCGGAAATATTGTCTTTGCGTAGAAGATAATATAGGAATATTTGAGCTATATTATTGTAGAAAAGAGTGAATTGTTTTGTAGAATTTTCTATTCTGTTTTCTGTTACCTACCTATTTTTTGTACGACCAGAGTATTGTTATCGTAATCAATCTTAGAATCCATCAAAAACAACTGCCGAGAGGGAAATTGTCAAAGCTTTCAAAGGACGAGTTATAGGTACTAAAGTAAGGAACCGAAAACCTATAGGTTCAGTGCTAGAGACCCAGGATGTGGTCCCTAATAATATCTTACTTTTATATCTTTCGCTTTTAAGAAGGTTCTTTGTTTGTCTACTTTAATATATTAACAAATAGTTATTGTTTCAATATGTGATTATGTTTAACATAAAATATTGTATTGCTTGTCTCTGCTTGTGTCCGCCCAAGACCTATAATGCATTGAGTTTACCCTCAATGTTAACTGAGAAATGTGTCAATTAACCAGAAAAATTTGGTTTTGTGTGAAGAATTTACTGATCACCATTAAGGATGTATGAACCCTGATGTATAGTCCATTTATAAAATTCTTCAAAATCTAACATTCATAAAAGTCCACAATAATGTTTATTATATTTGTCGTATGTTAAAATTAAAATTTATTTTGGCCCGCAATGCCGGGCCTAACAAAAAAGATATTTAAGAAAAAAACCTGAGATTTCGGGTAATTAAGCTACCGCCAACAGAAATAAAATTTACCCGAAATCTCAGTTGTTTTCTTAAATATCTTTTTTTAGGCCCGTTATGATTGACAAATATATATCTCAAACAAACGTGCAGTGTTAATTCTTGTTATTTGCGCTTTTTCACAGGCTAAAAATAACGTTTTCTAATAAATCCCGAAGTTTCAGAATTTTTGACCGTATAGAACGCGAGATAATGAATATCAAAGTTATTATTCTCTCTCACATTCTTTCTCATTAGAAGCATTTAAAATTTCATGCCCGCCCAACTATTATCTGTATTAAAAAAAATCGTATGTTACCGTTTTGTTTTCGAAATATATAGTTGAAAATTATTATTTTTCTTCAAAATAACATTATTTTGTATGTGAACAGTGTATTTGTCTATGTGTTGTATATGTGTGTTTCTGTATTTGTGCTATAATAAAATCAAACCGGTTTTTTGTCCTGATTATATAACACAGTGCTGAAACGTCTTTGGCAAACTAATTGACAAATCGAAAAGCGTTTTAAGAGATTTTTATGGAACATTTTATGCTATACAACTTTGAATCAATATATTTTGCTCGGATCTTTGAATACATTTCGAGTTATTTATGATAAGCTCGGAAAAGTTTTCGATTTTAGGGTATTTGTGCATGTTTATACCCGGTAATAATATATATCAGGGTATATTAAGTTTAGTTCCGACTTTGTAAGCAATGGGTAAAATCGGATCATGTTTGGACAAAATGGACAAAACTGTCTATCTTTAAAACCGTAAGAGATAGAACAAAAATTTACAGACAAAAAATGTCCCTTTTTTAAAAATAAACAACATAAATTCAGTGTATGCCAGGTATTTAAGAAATTAATTCAGTTAGTTGTTATTTTCACTTTTCTTTACAATTTGCTTAAAAAGAAACACTAACCATTTAATGTACTAATTCATATATCATACATTTCAGGTAATTCTGGATCTTATTTCGACTCATACCAGTCATACTTATAAATTGAGAGTTTGTGAAAATTCATCAGCTATAGTTCCTTGCTTGGTATAAAGTAAATAATCCACGAATTCTAACCGAAAAAGACGACTCTTCGAAAACATGTCTCTCATTTTGGTAATTTGAAATTCGATATCTAAATAGAACTCACTTTTATGGGTGCAGATTTGGATTTGATCTATATTTTAAAATTCAGTTTGGTGGGAGCGTCGGGAAACGAATATCTTAGGTGGGAGTGTCTATAGCTTAACGGAAACACAATTTATCGAAATAAGAATAGAAATAATCCTCGACATGATAAAGTACTGCTTACTCCTGAGCCTTTTTAGCGAATTTCCTGAAAGGAGCTATTGGTCCCGTACCAAAATTTCTTCAAATGTCCATCGATCCTACCTTGCAGATGTCAAAAATCACCATCTGTAAAATATATATATATATCTATGGACATATATATATATATATATATATATATATATATATATATATACGAGGGGAAAGAGGGTTTACAGGGAGAGGGAAACACAAAATTTGACATATCTCCCTTAATATTCGAAAAATCGAAAAATTTATAAGAAGTAAAGTTTTAGGTATTAAATTTTACTGTAGTTTTGTTTCTTATCATTTTTTCTGTTACACTAATATTTACAGAAATATTGACGGTTTAAGATTGAAAACTAAATTCATCATTATCTCTGTACGCATTAGAGTTTGAGCAAACATGATGAGTGATGAATTGTAGCAAACATGATTTTCTTCCTAACGCATTTTTTGATTGTTCTAATATATATTTTGTATTTTGTGTTTTCTTCTTTCTTTATGCCCCCATTTCCCCTTCACGTATGACATTTATTAATAAAATTGGCCTTGCAAATACTAAAATCATATACGACATTTCATTTTGATCAGACTAAAATTGTGACCGCTAGAAAGTGATTTATGTATTTTATGGAAATTCGCTAAGTTGAACCAGCTCTTGCCTAACGAATTTTTTTTTCCAAATTTAATAACTTCTGAAATTTTAATTTCAATTATTTAATAACAAATAAAAAAACATGATGATAATTTAAATAAAAGAATGCATTAAAATTATTTCAAAAAGTACTATAATTTCAAAATCTTAAGTTTTACAAAACACAATAATAGATCATATATATATATATATATATATATATATATATATATATATATATATATATATATACATGTAACATAGCTCAAGCTCTTATTGTAACAATTATTTGTACATAGCTCATATATATATATGGGTATATAGTCGTCCATTAGGTGTTAAAAAAAGTCTTTTAATGTTGAATATAATTATATTTTTTGATTCGTCTCTGATATAATTAAAATATCAATATTTGAAGGACCATAATTGTTATAGCTCGTTCATATTTAAATTGTTATTAAATATGAAACAATTCTGTATGGTTATAGTCTTTGTTGTAAAACATTTGTTATATAAAACTGTAATTATTGACAAATTGCATTTTATATTGTAAATGTGATATGATCATTATATTATACATATTAAATTGTAATTATATAAAAGGATTATAATAAAAAGGATTCATATTTTGTATATTATAGACTGGGTGTCGTATTCCAGTGACTAGGAATTTCGTTAATCCTGGGGATTTTAAATGAGCTTTTGAGAAATTAAATACGACAATATTTGAAATCTATTTTTAGCGAATTTTCTTAAATTAGAAAATTTAGCTAATGGTTTTGTACCGATTTAACAATTTGGAGAAACAAGAAAGGGGGGCTTAGATACAGAACGAAACCTAAATATTGAGTATCTCCCCTAATACTTAAATGGGCAAATTTATCATAAAAAAGTTATAGAAAGTAAATTTTCCTACAATTATCACAAGACTATCTTTTCTATAACTCTATAACTTTAATAATTAAATAAAAATTTGCATTTTAATGTTCGAATACCAGCAAATGGTTAATTAATATTACTATTGTTGCCATAGTAAATTAATTGGCTATTCATTATGAATAGTATTTTTGAGATATTTGCAAGTAAGCCCCTATACAGGACAGGCATGGATCTAGAGTTAAAGTTTGGGGGAGGGGGTCACAGATTTAAAAAAAATTAATTAGAATAAGTAAACAATCGTATTTTCTTAAAAATTGTAATACATTATCCATTAAAAAAATTTTCAATTATGAAATTCGTATTATTTCAATCACTAAAGAAAAGAATTTTTATTATTATTTTTGAAAAACTAGGTTTTTTAAACTATAAATTAAATATTTCAATGGCCAATTTTTACAACTGGAATTAAAGTATTATTTGAGTTTAAAAACTAAATAAATATAATAAAAACAAAAGAACTTTAAGATATCAATATTCGAATAATTGGTAAAGATAATTTGATTCAATTGATAATTGAATTAATTTTCTTCGGGTAGTTATTTTTATTCTGAATTTAAAAAAAATATCATTGAAAATTATCTTGAATAATTAATTAAACCTATATCGAATCAACCATGATTATCGACTACCAATTGGAAAATATTTGTTACTCATGAATTGATAAAGATTGATTAAACAATATCATTTTTTCATCAGTAGTAATAAATTACGTAACACTCTAGATTTCATTCACACCATTTAATTATCTCAATGTAAGATTTGGGTAAGAAGCAATAAAATTATAATTAGAAAAGCAATTATATTTAGTTTTTCGGGAGGGGGGGGGTTGACCCCATAACCACTCCCTGGATCCGCGCTTGGTATAGGAACGTCGCTAGGGTGGTACGATGCACCAGAGCCCCCGGGCATGAAAGGCCCCCAGAGCTTAAGACCAAAAAGTCAATGTCTACAGGAGGGGCTCCGGTGCCAACAAGCACGTTGCCGAAATTTCGACTAGCTTGTATAATATCAAGAAAAATTTTGTTGTAAATTTATCACATTTCTTTGAAAACATTTCTCATGCTAAAATACGAATACTATAACGGGAATTTAAAATTGGGAAAGGATTTATTAAGTGAGATCGAATATCATGAATACTAACAATATCACATAATTTTGGATAATCAATATTTGATAATTAATCTGGTAAAATTAATACTGCACATTTCCGGACATTTTTATGAACTAAATGTTTAAATAAGCTCTATAATGCTGTACTTTCTGTTGATACTTACTAACGTCAAATTGGATCGAGCATATTTGGAACGGAGATTTTTCAAGATTTCGACAGAATCATATATTTATCTCAACAGATTTATGTCTTTTATGAAAAGAAAATTTTGTTCCTAATTAAAACAATTTTTGTACTATCAATTTAGAAAGTTTTTTTTTCAAAATTTTACAGTTACTTTGTGTCGATAACCCAATGAATTCGGCACATAAATATGAAAAAGTAACGCCAAATTTGAATAGTATATGTTCACAAAACTACCGATCAGTTTTCAAAATTTTATGATTGATTTGTTTCTGATTCATTGGATTCTTGGGAAAATGTTTGGAATAAAACTTGTTAGTATATTTATAATGTACAACTGTTATTCGGAACATTTTCCTGAAAACCAAATGAATAAAGTGCATATCAACTATAACATTTAAAAAAAAGGACCCTTTTTTTGTGGCCCAATTTTCTTACTACCCATAAATAGAAAAACTGAATCTTGTATCCTGAAATATTTGATTTATAAATTTGTAACGTCATTGTAATATACTATTCCTATGTCTGATGCTAAATTTCAATTCATTCAGCCTTGAGCTATTAGCCTAATTGGCTATTTAATCAAAATTTTAGAATCATGTTTAGTGTTTCACGAGGCACGAGGCGAGGCGAGGTTTTGGTATCACCTCACCACGCCTCGCTTTTTTAAATATCAACCTCGCCTCGCCTCGCCTCGGTTGGGTCAGCTATAAAATTTTTACTAACTTTGACTTATTTTGCATGAATGTACATAATATGGTAAAAAAAACTTATATATATATGTATATAAATTTCAGAGACGATCTACTAGGTAGGATCGCTGGACATTTGAAAAATATTTGCCAAATAATCTATCTATTGCTGCATGTATCACTATATTATATTTTTTTTAAAATTTACTGTTTGTAAATTTGCCTCGGCCGAGGCAAATTCATCGCCTCGGCCGAGGCGAGGTTTTTGGGACAATATACCTCGCCTCGCCTCGGTTAGTAACGAGGCTTAAAATTTTGAACCTCGCCTCGTGCCTCGTAACCGAGGGCCGAGGCGAGGCGAGGTTACCTCGTAGCCTCGGTGAAACACTAATCATGTTATTTTCAAAAATACTTTTTAATAGTCATAGCATTCTCTCTTAAAATACGTGTGCCATATATTCGGGAGTTATCTTGTAATTGTATCTAAATTTTGTAATTGATTGCAGGGATCGTTAGTATTTCGGCATCTAAGCTTGCTCTTCCATCTTTAATACAGTAGATTAGCTCTTATGGAATTCAAGATTTAAGTAGGCTTCTTTGTATTAGTGCGGCGAATTAATTAATTTAAGAGATATGAATCCCAGGCGAAAATAAAATCGTGGAACATGTAATGTACTCGATTCTAAATCCTAATTTTCTTTCATATTTAGACACCATTTGCGTGCATTGCATACATCCTTGAGCTACCACGGTAACTACTAACAAACTGTTATTAATTAGGCAAAATATACGTTTGGTTTAAATACCAAAATATCGTCTTTTAATAATTATTTGTAGAGTAGGTTTTACGATTTCTTGAAACGAGGAAATTTATTAGAAAATTTTTTATTATTAGAAATCATATCTGGCCTTTGACTGCCTTCATTGTCCTTAATATTTGTAGTATAAATAGTTTTTTCTACATCCCACGGTTTTATTTGAGTTTGATCAAAGTTTCAGATTGTTTCATAATCTTATTTTCTAGATTTAGTACATCATCGATTGTACAATTGGCTGCAAAAGTGGATGTTATTCTTTTGGAGTTTACTCCTTAAGAATCGATTTCAATTTAAAGCCCCCGGTACGACAATTTGATGGATAGTGAAATCAAGTGTTAAAAAAAATTTACAAGTTATATTTAATACGCTATGATATTCAATTTGAATTTATGATGTTTTACATATCTTTTCAGATTGATCTTACATTATAAATTTATCTTTTTCGTAGGTCATTAATTTATTTTAAGAAAAAGAATAATAAAATAAACATTTTATAAAATTTAAATAATATTTTGAATTGTATATTAAATGCTAAAAAAAATATATAATTATTTAAAAATTTTGTTGATTGTCATTTCCACAGAAACTATACTTCTAAAAAATAACTATAAAGTTATTTTATTAAAATTTTGTTTCAATATTGAAATGTCAATTTTTATTGTCAATTCCATAAAAACTATAAAATATACTAGCACACTATAAATCGTTATACTGATTGTACTTTAAAATACACCCAATCTGCAAACAATGTATAGTGTATCTATCGCTGTCGATATGTTGTGTACTATGGCGTGGTTTACTTTGTTCTGCATTAAAATCGGAGGCGGGTTTGATACGTTCTCACCACAGACATTTGTCATTAGATCAGTCTTTGGAGGGGACGTCTACCTGTAGAGTAGTAGAGTATCATGATATACTATGCATAGGCAATAATAGATGCACTATACATTGTTTGCAGTTTGGGTGTATTTTAAAATACAAACTATATATAAGTTAGAAATATACAAATTTGTATTTTGGCTATTAATAAATTTAAATTTATTTTTTAAATAAATGAATTAATATTAAATTGGAGTTAATAGGATTTAGGATCAAATAACAATGTTACCTAATTGAAAAATCTATATTTTAGGCAACGTTTCGTGATAAACTGGCACGTCTTCAGGCAATCTATAACAAAAGTTTACAAAGATGTAACAACTTTGTAAGCTTTTGTTATAGATGCTAAATACTCTTAACTCCAATTTAATATGTAATCATCAAGGATCTTAATTTATTTCATTATGAAATGAATTAATGTTAGCGCCATCCAAGCAGAATATTTCAAAATTAAATAACTTTTCGTAACATCATCTCTATCGTCTCTATTCGTAATATAGTAAATAACTTATAAGAGTAAACTGCAGGCGTCGGAGCTGACACGCACAATTTTTAAATTTTATGGTTGATTTGTGCCTTTATTGATTCAGTTTTCGGAAACATACTTCGGATTAAAGTTCTTCATTAGAAAAATAGTAATAACATTTATTCGAATTTTTTTAGAAAACTGAGTGAATAAAGCACAAATAAACTATAAAATTTAAAAAATAATATCAACTTTTGCAGCCAATTGTACAGTAAAACCGTTATAAAACAATAAAATTTAAAAAGTACCTATTTTTGTTAAAACTTTACTGTTTCATATTTTTGAATTTCACCATAGCTCATCATTAGAATTACCCTTATATATTTACATATACCGGGTATAAAAATTGTATATATATTTATGTAATACGGTATGTGATTAGTATTACACTTTGCTTTGTCCTCTTCAGCAGTAAAAACAACTTATCCAATGTAAAATATTAATTAGCACTAAAATTTCATAGAGTTTATTTCGACTATCATGGAAATATAATAAGTATTCAATTTATATGAAATATACCATAAAAGTGAAGTAGTAATCCTTTTAATATCAAATTATAATATTTTTCCAGCAGCCATTACTTTTTTATTATATCTATCTTTGTTACATCTCATATAAATCTTATATGACATCTTTGTTTACAAAAATAAAGAATATAAAATATAATATCAATTACATATAAATATTTTCCAATCACAACGTTTAACAAAGACAACCGTATATTTTAATATCTTATTATATATACTCTCTCTTTTTCTAATGCATTATTTTAAAAACAATTTCACACAGCTTATAAAATTAAATCATTAAAAAGAGAGTATATATTACTTTCTATAAGTTCATCCTTGTTTATGATTTGAAGTTAGAAGTATCATGCTGTGACGTTTATTGTAATTCAAGTATGTGGTGTGTTGTATATGCTATATGTAAATGCATTGATGCATTGCAAGTTGCATATGGTAAAAAAAAGTGTGGTAGCAGAATTTTTATAAGTGTTTTTGGGGTTGAATAATTAAAAAGAAAGGGGTTTGGCTTTTTTGTGTTGTTTTTGTACAAAAAACATTCATATACTACAGAAATCTATTTATTTTAGTTGTAGAGAAAAATTATTTAAAAAAAAAAATACACAAACACTGATTGGAGTTTTCTGTTGTCTGCCATTAAAATTTACTCTCAATGCGTTTTTGTTTTTATGGTCTCGCGTGCGCTGGGAGGGTTGGAGTATGAGACAATGTAGAGTTCTGTAGTTCAAGGGGTTGATATTGGGAATAAATAAATATATTATTTGATGGTATTGAGTTTTTTTTTATTGAATATATTTATTTTATTTGTGATTTATCGATCAGATTAATTGTAATATTATTGAAAGTTGCTTTTCTCCGTGTTATTTTTTTCGTATTTTCTTTTTAGTGAAAAATTCTGTTTTTCTTGTTTTGTTGTTGTGATGTATGTTTTTTTTCGTTTTGTTTTGTGTTTTTTATTTTGCATGTATTTTTTCTGTGGAATTAGTTTCAAAAATTCATGTTTTTTGTACTTTGGGCCACAAAAGTAGCCTGCATTTTTCAAAATATTTTATTTGTATCTTATTCATTCGTTTTTTGAGAAAATGTTTCGATTAAAATTTGTTAGTATATATATTTGTAACGAAAAATTTTATCTGCAGCATTTCGAAAACCGAATGAAAATAAGGCAAAAATTAATTAGAAAATTTTGAAAAATAAGTATTACTTTTGTGGCTATGTGCACCTAGGCTTAATTTAAGGATACTGATAATCGATTTAAGACTTTGTAGGGTCGAAAAACTGATCAGTACTTACCGGTTTGGTAATTTGGTCTGTTAAAAATCATTATTAAATTTACTTTTGAGGTGTTTACTTTAGTGAATTTGATTTGGATAATTTTTTAATTCTAGAATATAATGATAAGATTTTCGTCAATTTCGGGGTACCGTTTTATGCGAATTTTCGAAGACAGCTATGGCTGTCCTACCGATAAAACGATTTCGCGAAAATTTCTTCTAATATGCATCGATCCTACCTAGCTAATGTAAAAAATTAACATATATCTTATGCGAAATCTATAATGAAGAATCGATGGACATTTGAAGAAAATTTGCAAAATTGTTCGAAAATTCAAAAACTACATTGGCTTATCAATATTATATCTTATTTATCAAGGTCTCTTTCGAAGCGCCTTACGATTCCTGGAATTCCTAGTCATTGCCCTGTCTGCTATTACGCTAGAGGTCATAATGTTAGTCCGATAAATGAAATTTGGTATGTGATTGATTTGGTATGTATTTGAAAGGCCAAGTTCGATAATAGGCAAGTAGAAAGAGGTTTTGGAGAGGCGTGGGTGCAAAGACAAAGTTTGGAATACTTCTTTTAATATTGGTAAAATTGAAAAACTCAACCTAAGTACTAATAGTTTTAAGTACTGATAGTTTTTTAACTCTAATATTTATATAAATATTTACGATTTTATTATAATAAGAAATAATAAAGTTTCGCCAAAGTTTTGATATTTATTATAATTCCGTCCTATGAGAATACTCGCTTAGTCTACGTAACTCTTTCGTGTTGAATATTTTTTGAAGAATCAGATTTTCTCGTGCAAATTTTTACGGTTTTGTTATTCTAAATAATTGATAGAAGTAGGTAGATAGAGGTACCTATGCCCTAATCTTTCCAGAAGGATTTGCCAATAGCCTTAGATATTATTGAAATTATAAACTAGTACATTTTAATTGTTGTCTTTAGTTGTTTATATTATGAAGATTATTCCGATCCCAGTAGCTAAGAAATTTAGTATGCCATAGAAAATATAAATTAATTGTCTGATAATCTAAAAAAATGTTTGTTTGACAGCCTTAGTGGTAAATTTTTCTGAGGCTGTAAATTTCCTCTGGTTTTCAAAACATATAAAATTTATAGCGTTGAAAATATTAATGTTTCTAAAAACAGTCGAATCGTTTCTGAAAATAATTGACTAAGATAATCGTTTTTAGCGACTTTTCGAAGAATATATAGCTATTGGTTTTGTACCGAAAGAATTTCGGAAAAATTTTTTCAAATGTTCGAACCTACCTAGTAGATAACGAAAATCACCATCACTAAAAAAAAAATGAATTTTTTTATGTTAAGAGGGATATTCCACATTTTGTGTTTTCTTCTTTCTTTAAACACCCCTTACAAACCCCTTGAAATACCAAAAGCATATCACATACGAAAACATATATATTGATGTATGTATCTGTAGCTAATCTAGAGGTCACGGATCGCCATGAACAAGAATAATGTAAAAGTTAATTAAGATTTATTTCCAGAAGTGATGTTTTGATTCTGAGAAAATTCGCTAGTTAGGAAGCTACACTATCCCCGGATGACATAGGCTATATTATATTTTCAAAAAAATTAGGGAAACTCCAATAATGTAACCCGAGGTGTAAAAAGGTGGAGGTTCTGGGAAGCCAAATAACATTTTAATTCTGATAGCGGAAGTGCCGGTAAAAATTAATAAAGTTGAATAATTCAGTAGTACGCTATCGACACCAAAAGTGCCGGAGCTAATCTTTGAGTTCCACGGGCAACGCCGGGAAATTCAGCTAGTTATATTAATAAAAATAATATACCTACCACCAAAAAATATAGATGAAATATATAAGTTTTGTATTGAATGGTTTTGATTGACTTGACCGAAAATTCAGTTTGATTATAAAATTAAACAAATATTTGAGATGTTAAATAGATTGCGTAAATATATTTTTATTTTGACTATAGTTTCGCAAACACAGTTGCTTGTTCAGAAAATATACAATGACATATTCTCGTAATAATACTTTTATTATGACTATAGTTTCGCAAACACAGTTGCTTCCTCAGAAAATATATAATGATATATATTTTTTGAAGAAGAAACTGTGGTTCTGAAACTATGGTCAATATAAAAATATTTTTACGAAAATCTCTAATATTTGTTGAATTTATAATAAGAAAAGAAATTCAATAATATCATTTAATCATATAATATAAGGAAAAATTCTCGTGAGACCTAGTCATTGTAAAGCTTCCCTTAACACTCATTTAATATTTTTACCACATTAGATAGAAAATTTAAATACTTCATTACTATAGGTCCTCATGAACCTATGGAGTCCTCATAGGAGTCATGGAGTCATCATGGACCTCATGGCCCCGAATAAACCGATTGGCAGTACACCTTAAAGTTGACGTATAAGAGTACCAAAATAGCTGTAAAGCAATTCGGGTCAAGATTAGTAGCGCAACTTGGAATTTCACGATGCACTCATCAGGAAGTTCTCAAAAAGTATGCCGTTTCGAAATGATTAATACTCCCAGATATCCATTGATATTTGTTTAGTATTTAGTTTAGTCTGTAGATACGACAACAAGTATGTTTTAGAGCTAAAAATGGGAACAAGGTCGTGAATGGGAAAATCGGCCGGCAGATTCCCCCGCCAGGGGGAGTATCTCTTTCAAACCGTATGAGATAGAAGAAAAGTTCAAAAACGCAATTTAAGTTTCTTTTTTAAAATAAACAAATTTTGGGTTCGGGTTAAACTCTTTTTAACCCGACTTCAAAAAGGAGGATGGTTTTTTTTTTTAATGTTTGTTACCTCAGAACTCCGTCATTTATTAACCGATTTTGAATTTTTTTTTTGTTTTAAAGAGTTTGATTTTCGATTGGTCCCATTGTCACCAAATCGCATTCTGATGAAGGGATCTCATTTTATATGTGATAACCGATTTCTGCGAAATTTTTGTTTTTTTTTCGAAAAGATATACTTATTCATAATGGGAAATAAGAAAATTTTTTTTAAAACCGATTTCAAAAAATTTTTTTTCAAAAAACCGACCCCAAAAAAAAAAAATTTTTATAAAAAAATTGAAAAAAAGTTGAAAATCTGTTATAAAAAAATGCACTAAAAATAAAAAAAAAAAAAAAAACCGATAAAAAAAAAATGTGTTATAAAAAAATGCACTAAAGATTAGTTGGTCGTTTAGTTATAGAACTTCAAAGTCACTAAAAAGCGAGAAATAAAACCTATTTTGACAAAATGGAAACCCGACTTCAAAAATCAAATATTCTATAACAAAAAATTCACTAAAAAGTGAAAAAATAATTGCATATTCTTGTGCCAATTTTAGTTCACTTAAGCAAAAATTTTTAAATATATATGTACAATTATTGTTATTTTTGGAGGCGGTGTCCAAAAGTTATGTGAATTTCTCTATGCTGACACCGACTCCAAATATAACAATAGTTGTACATATATATTTAAAAATTTTTGCTTAGGTGAACTAAAATTGGTACAAGAATATGCAATTATTTTTTTAGTTTTTAGTGCATTTTTTGTTATAGAATATTTGATTTTTGAAGTCGGTGTTCCATTTTGTCAAAATAGGTTTTATTCGTAAACTATTCACGCATTGTTCACGCAGTATATACTAGGTATTTAAGCTTTTAACCCAGTTATTTGTTATTTCACTTATTCGAAAAAGGGAAAAGTCTTCCGCTGACCGCTACCCTTTCAATTTTATGTAAAAAAACCAAAACATGAGTAATTCCTCTATAAGGCCTATATGTTCCATGTAAACAGTACAACACGTATTTGTATTATGTAAAGCCACACTACAACAGGCCCTAAACTACACAGTCTATGTCACAACATAGAAGCTAAAGATATCGACAGGAGTGCAACGTAAAGGGAGTATAAAGTACTTTGATATAAAAATTACACGTATATAAAACTTTATATATATATATATATTATATAATTTTTTTTCTGAATATAGATGGATAATAGTATGTTGACACCCTTCGTTTATAATATATGATAATGTTGCGGACATATTAAAATGGTAACGCCTTCGTTTATATATATATATATATATATATATATATTTATGTATATATATATATATATATATATATATATATATATATATATATATATATATATATATATATATATAACTTTTACATTTCTAGTCTTTCGGAGTAGAATGTCTATAGAAATCTGTATTCATACATACTCGTATGTACCAAAATATAAAAACCTACCTATTATATATTGCGTGTTCAGTTGTAGCATTTCTTTAAATAATAATCATTACACTATTTTTATGAAGTGGCAATTTTTTATTTTAATAATAATAATTAAAATCAGATGTAGGTATTCTAACAGATAGATAGAGATAGATTGTAGAGGCTGCCCTGGATGTGCTACACTTCGACCATAAGGTCCATTGTGATGCCTAAGGATGTGAGGATGTGAGTGGAGTGAAGGCATTTTCGTGTATAGACTAGGAATAGGGAATATGCATGAACATTTTTTTTCACATTTATTTTCAGAATATGAAAATACTGTTAATACTGTAATAATATTTAAAAACGAAATTAAAATCCGACAAATATGAAGGAAGCTATAAGCTTTTAAAGATTATTATCTGTCTCTTTCTTGCAAAAATACTAAAAACGGAGTTTTTCGTGTATTTTAAATGGTGAAAGTGTAATATGACGTCACATAACATATCAAGAGTACTATCACCCTCCTTGTCTAATCAGGAATTTCAATCATTCATATCTCGCTTATTTTTAAAGTTATTTAAAAAGTAATTTTACCTTGATATTTGTCAAGTAAACATGCATCAATTCAAGTGAAAAAAATTTTCATTCATATTTCCTGTTGGTAGGATATGCAGCTGCAGCCAACTATGATAGGGACTATGCCGATATTCATCTGAAGTTCGTGAAGGAAACTGCAGAAAACCTCCTCAAGCATAGCCGGTTACTTCGTTCTTGTCCTTACGTCGACAGTTTAGTCAATTAACTGCCCCCTTTTTTCTTAATAATTGACAAACTGCCGATGTCGGGATTGGAACCTATAACTTACCAGTTTCCAAGTAGGTATACTGCGCATACATAACGCCTTAGACCGCTCGGCCACTTGGACTGGTAGTTATTCTAATAAATAGCACAATAAAATAAATTTGTTAGCCTATAAAAAATCTAATGCCATCATAAATAGAAAATTTTAGGTAAATTAGATAGTTAAAAATAAACATTGGTCTGTTTGTTTGTCAACACGATAACTAAAAAATGAAAAGAGATAGCGAGCTTAAATGAGAAAAGGTTTTACCTCCATTACATTTTAATGATGTTTAATGATACATTTTAATGATACATTTTAATGATGTTAGTGGAGGGCAAGGAATTTGTATGCAGGCTAGAAATCGGTAGGTTACACGGCTGCAGTCTACTTTGATAGGAAGTATGCCGATATTCATCTGGTGTTCGTGAAGGGAAACAGCAGAAAATCTTTACAAGCCGGTAACTTCGTTCTTGTTCATACGCATTGAAGACACAGCCTTCAGGATAAAGACAACACTTCATCCAGGATAAATAAAATGGCATATAGTTCAGGTTTCTCGATATTGAAGTATAATTTCAAATATTTGATTATTTTTTAATTATAATTATGATGTTGTGGTCCATCATGAAATGAATCATAGCTACCATTTTTTGATATCAAATGCTTAATATGAAAAATCATACACATCTATGGTTGGGGATCGAATCCACGACCTCTGGTATTCTAGACCAATGCTCTACCAACTGAGCTACCTAAGATGTTATGGTAGTGCTATACATATGATCTTTCACTATCATTTTTGATGCCATTGTATTATTAATTTTGATTATTTACTATTGACATATTTTGAAATTGTTTTTTGTAAACTAGCGTCTATTTATTTCCATTGTTAGTATGGTTGCTTTTCGGTTATATTATACTAACGGCAGCGACTAGCGTTTACTTTATTTGACATTTAAGTAATATTTCTGAACACTGATACCATTTTTTGACATCAAATGCTTGATATGAAAAATCATACACATCTAGCGACGGGGATCGAATCCACAACCTCTGGCATTCTAGACCAATGCTCTACCAACTGTGAGTAGGTAGTTGCCCTACCAATGTTTTACCAACTGTAAACGCCAGTCGCTTCCGTTGGTATAATATAATATAACATAATATATAGTTTACAAAAAACAATTTCAAAATATGTCAATCATAGCTTATTGCATTCTTTCTCGAGTGTCAAATATGTACTTTTCAAAAACAGATGATAAGGCACAAATCGACTATAAAATTTTTAAAAAATGACATCAACTTTTGTGGCCAAGAAGTGGTCAACGCCCTGTTAAAAAATCCGTTAATAGCCGTGGTTTATTTATTTTAACAGGTTAAAGAACACTGTGCCTCTTTTGGTAAAAGTTTGTGTATACATAAAATACGTACGAAAATAGGAGGGAGTGCAGGAAATTGTAATATATGATGAGGAAGGACGTGACGTGATGTTTGAATTTTATTTGTGCTTTATTTAAATTAATATACCGGTTGTTTAGTTTACATCTTCGCATAGTAGATCTCCCACGAGTATGAGTACATATGTATACATTAAGCCATGTGTATGAGAAGGAGGTGTTGTAGGTTTGTTTTCTTACTTAAAGTTAAACTGTTGTGTGAGGTTTTTTTAAGTGAACAGATCAGTTGTTATGATTTTTTCTGTTGTTCAGACTTCAGTATGCTATAACATGTAATAATAATAACAAAACAAACCTATAAGACCTCCTTCTCATACACATTGCTTAATGTATACATATGTACTCTCTCATACTCGTGGGAGATCTGCTATGCGAAGATGCAAACTAAACAACCGGTATAGATTTTTTTCAATCGCGATATGATATTGCCTTCATATAATAGATACAATAGTCGCTAAAGAATGAAATAATTTTGTATTAGCAAAATTCGAATATAAATAAGTGTAAATTCAGAAAAAACAAATGAAAGTATCAACTAACTGAGTTAATTACTTAAATACCAGGTATATACTGAATTAAAGTTTCTGACAAAAGTTGTTTAATTTTACAAAATAAATATTTTTTTCTGTAAATTTTTGTTCTATCCCTTACGGTTTCAAAGATAAACAGTTTTGCTTATTTTGCCTAATAAATTTGTCGAATTTGATCTTAAATTTTCGCTCTAGAACGTACAAACAATATTCCAGCTCGCTATCACTTTTCGTTTTTGTGTTATCGTGTTGACGGACGGACGGACAGCGGGCAGACACATTTGCGAAAATTTCTGATGTATTAATAGGAAGATAGGCTCTAAGTTTTGTGATATATTAATATATTCTACCTATAGGTAGAAGGTTGACAAAAATATAATGCAGCTTGAAAAAGGGTACGAGGGGGGGGGTTTGGTGAAACCTTGCGTGACGGATTTTATCAAAGTGACATACTTACTTGTTTGAATTACTTTTCTAGATTTTCGACTTCATATAGATTCAGGAATCAAAACGATAAAAACCCAACTGTTTATAATTTTGGCTCATCAATTTATCCAGTTTTTCAAGGCTATTTTGTATGTTGTGGCCTCATAGGCAAATGTCATGTCTAGATAGATAGATAGATCTATCTTGGGGTCTAAAAAGTATAGAACTTCGACCTTATGGTCCATTTTGCTCCCCCTTCTACTTCAGCTCGACGAGATTAGCTTCTCCCGTATGTTGCCCATAGCCAAGAGCTTGCTTATTAGGTCGTCCTAAAGGTTCTTATAATCGGGGTGAGATGCAACGAATATCCTGTATCTGCTGTAACCCAGAGGCAAAGGTAATGTGGCTGGATGTTTCTTCCTCCTCGCCACACAATCACATAATGGACCCGTTATGGAGTCCCATTGTGTGCAGATTCTTCGGCAGGGGATAATGCATAATAATGAATCCGGTAACCCTCCGCAGTTACATCCTGTTCAGCCTCCTTGCATCGAGAGATAACCTCTTGGGTGCACTCTGAAGCAGTACCTTCCCGAGCTCCTGCCGCGGTACTTTTTTGCAGTGATCACATGTTTAGCATTTGACCACTCGTTGATCACCAATTTACATGCAGTCCTTGGAATTATTAAAATAGGCTCTGAGCCAATGAAGGGTATTTCGATTCCCTTCTTTGCTAAAGTATCTGCTTTTTCGTTGTTATGCTATGCCTATCTCGGCTTGTCAATTCGTTAATAGATAAGCCTTTCTTAAACCCCATTACTTTTATATCTATTTGATTAACGTTTAAAATAAGTGATTTTTTTTTATTATAATAGAAAATATTTCCAGTTTTTAGAAATTGTTATCGTTTTTTCCTTGTCATCAACAGATATAAATCTTAAAAAAATAAAAAATAATATATATATATATCTATATATATATATATATATATATATATATATATATATATATATATATATATATATATATATATAAAGTCATTATTTTATATTGTTGTTACTATAAAAGTGAATAAGTACACGGACGACAGTCGACAGTTACTTCATTCGATTCAATAATGGTGATTATTTTGATGATAAAGATTGTGGTGAGAGGAGGGGTTGAGAAGATTGAGAAAGAAATGTGATAAAGTGTGGAATATTGGGTAATGGTTAAGTTAAATAACTTATATTGGGTATAAGGAAGAAGCAGACGACGAATGTACACGATTTGTACAGTGCAATAATGTTGCTGCTTGGATGTTCTCATTGAAGAAAAACGAATGACTTCATTGGTGAGATAGTGTTTAGTGGATTTATTATGATCTGTTTATCATTTGTCTCTAAGTGATTTCACACAATTAAAATACATGTATTAGATAAATTATATTTGTGTGAGCATTTTCATCACCTACATAGAGATTTATTACGATAGAAACACTCTGTCATTCCTAATTTCTTTGTATGGAGATAGTTTTGAGATTTAAACGATTTCAAAATTGTTATTACTAAGGTACTGTCGTCTAATAAGGCCTGACTCCTAATAAAGCTCCGTCATAAAAAGTCGTTATTGTAATTGCTGAATTAATTCGAAATATCTAACATATAAGCAAAAACATCAGTAGACAAAAATGTAACAATTCCCGTTTCAATAACGATAGTCTCACTACATGCATATTTGTGAAAATATTGTCAATTATTTTCGAGTACCCAGGATTGTTTGCGTAGTTTTACATCTGTGTTCTGGTTTATTCAATAAGGAAGCTTAGATCAAAGAATTCTTTTTAGAGGTTTGAGACTTGTCTATATATATAGATGTATTAATATTGTCTATATATATTTTTTAATACTGTCCATATAGTATCGAAATTAGGTATGTTTCTAGAACGAAACCTGGCTATTTCTTAGTATTTTTATCCCTTTGAAACGTAAAAAAATTTGAACGACAACACAACACAATTTTACTTGTATAGAAGTTAAATGGTATTTATATTAGGTTTTTACTAATTTTCCTCGATTATGCTTTTTAGAACAAACTTTGCTGTTTGGCATTATTTTTCCAAACCTTTAAGTTGTGATTTGAGATTTTGAAAACATTTTCTAGTAGCAAAGTTTCTATTACAGGTCAAATATTAATATCCTTCTTTCAAATTTTAGTTTTCATTTTCTGCGATAAAATTTAAATTTTCCTCTCAGCCTTTACTCTGTATATCAAAACTACTTAAGTAATAGTTAAAATAGAACTTAAATAAAGGTATGATGTGATAATAGAACTGAAAGATAAGCACTCACTTACTTACTAACGCCCTTATAAAGTAATAGGTTCACCGCTAACAGTCTTATTTCTATATATCTTTTCGATATCAGCACACAATTTATCTAAGAAAAAAACTTGTACCGTTATCATAACAAAAATATTTCAAAGATATAAAATTAAAAATTTTTGAGAAAGTTCAAACACTAAATTTTTATACCCGATATATATAATATATACAAGAGTATATTAAGTTTAGCCTTGATTTTGTTCCCGATTTAGTAAAGGGTTCATATAATATAATATCATAACCTAATTAATCAATTTCCGCATATGCGTCTGTTCTTTTGTCAATAACTCAAAAACGAAATGAGATTACGAGCTGAAATTTGATGTGTGTTAGAACACACACACATCAAATTTCAGCTAAAAAGTAAGTAAAATTTCAAATTCGCCCCCTTTACCTAGATCAGTTTTTTGTATTATAAATACGTATTTCGACTACAATGTAGTCATCATCAGTATAAATTAGCTAGTCGTACTTTACTCTTTGACAATTAGAAATAGATATAAAGTCGAGATCAACAGGTGAAACTGTTACCAAATTAGCAACAAGTAACATATCCTGCGACAATATAAGAGTAATTTTAATAAGAATAAAATTAACAGGAATAAATGTGAATGAAGGAAATTTTAACAAGAGCAATTTCAACATAATTTAAAATTTATTATATTTTGAATCTAGTATAGTTTATTTTCTATTTATTTTTATTTTTGTCTGTTGATCTCGACTTTATATCTATTTCTAATTGTCAAAGAGTAAAGTACGACTAGCTAATTTATACTGATGATGACTACATTGTAGTCGAAATACGTATTTATAATACAAAAAACTGATCTAGGTAAAGGGGGCGAATTTGAAATTTTATTTCAAAAACCTAGAGTGCTCACTAATTATCATTCGATAATATAATGTCTAAAAAGTAAGGCCAATTTCGTTAATGGGCAAAATCGGACCGTGCATCTCCAAAAGCATTGAAAACGTGAATCAAAAGAAAGTTTCTGTTCTTAAAATAAACAACTTTTATTTGAAACTGTTTTCATTAACTCAGTATATATCGGGTGTTTAAGCAATTAGATAGATTGTAGAGGCTGCCCTGGACGGGCTTCACTTCGACCATAAGGTCCATTGTTATGCCTAAGGATGTGAGGATGTGAGTGGAGTGGAAGGAATTTTTTGTGTATAGACTAGGAATTGGTAGGATATGCGGCTGCAGTCGACTATGATAGGAACTATGGCTATTTTTATCTGGAGTTCGTAAAGGAAACTGCAGAAAACCTTCTCAAGGATAGCCGGTTACTTCGTTCTTGTCCATACACTGACAGTTTAGTCAATTAACTGCCCCTTTTTTTCTGAATAATTGACAAACTGCCGATGTCGGGATTCGAACCCATAACTTCCCAGTTGCCAAGTAGGCATACTGCGCAGATATATCGCCTTAGACCACCTGGCCGCTTTCTTACTTGACCACTTTCTTACTTGGACTGGTATTTAAGGAATTAACTCAGTTATTATGTCCACTTATCGATTATTTTTCAAATTTTGTGTCGAATCCATTTGGTTTTTAAAAAATTGTTTAAAACAAAGTCGTTGATTGTTTAAAACTAAAATTGTTTAAAACAACTCTAAATACTTGTTAAAATGTTGGTTTTTGGATTCGGTAAAAAAATTTTTTTTCATACAAACTTTTATTCATTGAATTAGATTGAAAATAGTTGTAGTGTCTGTGAGTGTGTGCTAAATAAAGAAAACAATTTTACAATTTTATTATGTATTTGTTGTAACTCTATCTCACTTCAACTAACAGCCTCTTAAATACTAAGAGTACCAAATAGAAATTATTGTATTTTCATCTAAGTTTAATTTAAAGTAAAAAAAAAAAATGAAACGAAATCAAAGAATTCTTCGAGCTAAGCTTTCTTAGTCTGCTGGTTGAAACGAAAACTTTACATAGGAAATTGTGCCTTTTGTAGAAAGATTCTTGCTAACGCAAGACGACTTGAAGTATCAGTTATACCTTATTGCAAAAATGAGGCAATTGCCTCATTTCACCGATAATTTGACATTATTCCTAAGTTCGGGAATACAAGTTTTGATATTTAATGTGTTGAGATTACATTATCTTTTATTGGCGAGAGTTGCAATAAAGTTTCAGTTTCTAGAATCTGTTGAACCAATATTGAAATCTGTTTCTGTTAGAACTGCAGCATCACTTTAATGTGCGGTTTGCGAATTATACCCGGGTAGGGTTTAGATTTGAAGAAAAATTATTAAATTAATCTTCCATATATTGAGTTTATGGTTTTGTGCTCTGTTTGAGAATTAATTTTTCCGTACATTTTATGCATTTCACATGCGAATAGTTCAACTGCTGGAGCTTATGATTAAAAAAATACTAAGCGAATAATAGTAATAATAATAATAATAATAATAATAATTCATAAGAGGGGTACGGCAGCCGGGTCCCTATCACTTAGACCAAGGGATTCTCTGTGTCCTCCTTGAGAACAACGAGGTGCTATTTTAAGCAGAGAAAGCTATTGGTCGAAATTGCTCCCAGGATTGATCCAGGGTTTCGGACCCAAAAATTCTATACCTGACACCCTGAAGGTTTCTGCAGGTGCAAATGACATGTATGGAAGTTTCATCGTCCTCCATACAGGCCCTTACAAGTGAGATCATCAGAGATCCCCAAGTAATGAAGGTGGTAGTTCAATCGACAGTGCCCTATCAAGAGTCTCACCACCCTGCTCAACTGTGTTCTAATGAGGCGACAGCTTGGCATGTCGCCTGCCCTGCGCAAAGTCCCAGTAATCGAGATGGGCTGTAGCCACAGATTGATTCGGTAAATTATGTAGCATCTGGCTATGGGAATGACAGGCTTAGGCGAAGCCTTTTTATTTATAATCGTCTTGAGTAAGTGCTTAAGCTTACCTTCATGAAAACCGTCTTATTGGTTTTAAGACATGATGAATTAGTAGCGATTTCGCTACATACATCCCCATATAGATCCATATAAATGATCTTTATTAAAAGGAATATATCGAAAAATGTCATTGAGTTTGTTGATAGTTACCAAGATAATGAACGTAAATAATTACCGTGATAACAGAAGAAGTAGGTAGTTGAAATGCAAATGTTTCTAAAGGAAGCATATTTGATTTTAGTAGCGATGCCGCTACAAATTCATAGATATACATTAAGATCATCTTCGGTAAGACTATGGTTTCAATCATGATCTTATTCGGTTTAAGATTAGATTAAATAAGACGAATCTTTGTGCTCGTCATGTATCCGATGATCTGATTTGTTGACCATATTATTGCCAGTGTAAACAATAACAACAATATTATTCTACAAATGTAAACAAACATACCTCATAAACCGTACATAAAAGTAGCGAACTAAAAAATATGAAAAATATGACGGGCAAAGGTAATAGTAATAATTATACTTCGGTAGAAACAAATATTTCTCAAAATTTTGAAGCAATACTCTCATGTGATAATAATTTATATTTACCTGAAAACTTTCAGATGCACAAAATCACAAACTTATTAATAATTTTGAAACACTGGCGGAATAGGTAATCCGTAACGATTGACTTTAGCTCAATTATGTTCTAATAAAAGATAAGCTTAAGGTCTATAATAAGATTGTCGTATTTGGCTGTGAATACATCAACAGTGTTCAATTTTTAATATTACCTTAAGCTATGAATGTGAATATTTATCCAACCACAAATATCTTAGCTAAGATCCAAATTTTCAAGCATGCGTCTATGGACTTGCGTTTATGGCGTTACGCTTAAGACTAGACTATGAATACGGGCCTTAGTATACATCACTGATTATACTCATGTGTACAAAAGTAGCACTCATTTTTCAAAATTTTATAATTGATTTGTGTCTGTCTTATTCATCCGTTTTCCGAAATTCTTTAGCTAAAAGTTTATTTTAAACATCACAACTTTTATTCGAAATATTCTCTTAAAAACAAGAACGCAACTTTTGTAACCTGTAGTACCACTTAATTTTTGAAGGGAATATGAAGAGAAGCTAAATAAAAATACTAAAATTATTATTCCAAACATTTTCTCAAAAGTCGAATTAATAAGACACAAATCAACGATAATATTTTTAAAATGTGAGCGCTACTTTTGCGGGCCATAGTAAAATAAAACTGTTTAACTTTATAGGATTTTTACTTAATTCGTAGCTAATTGAATAAGGATATGACAAACTTTCTTAAAATTAATATCGATGCAGGTTTAAAAGTTATCACTTATTAGTGACATGGAATTCAAGATAAACGAGCGCCATCGACATGAAGAAATGGATTTATCAGCATTTAATTTCTTAAAATATTCGATTTAGTAAAGTTTTCAGTTCGAATAAGATTGTAGTTGCATTTTTCTGTGCACATTTTACAACGTAAAATAAATTGGATAAGAGTTTTCGATAAGAGTTATATGTATTTGTCGATAAGATTTCTATGTTTGTATATTTATATATATATATATATATATATATATATATATATATATATATATATATATATATATATATATATATATATATATACTTATGACGAAAGTAGATGTGAAGGTACATATATGTTTATAGCTTTCATGTACACTCTCTCTTTTGACAATATGACACATTGTCAATGACACATTCACAATAGCTCATCAAAAACATACATACATAGTGAAAAAGTAGCTTTTCCTACATCCTTGAAACGAGCTATAAAGCTCTAACAATACATTAGGTATAAAGTTATTTTTATATAAAAACTACATTATATGGTTGGGTATATGTGGAAGAAAGATTGTGTTGAAAAATTTTTATGGTTTGTTCAAATCTAAATGGATATTCAGATTTTTGAATTAGTTTTTTGTTTGAAGGGGAAATTCTCCACGCAAAACTATAAACCTAAAAAAATCTAGAGAAGTTAATTGCAGAATAACTTTGGAGTTATTTCAAATTGTCCTAATTGATTGTACCTTGTAACCAGTATTAACTAAGACGAATACTTGCGTAACAGCTTTTAAGTGCGCCCTTTATAATGAGTCAAACGTTTTTCCTAATCCTTTTTAAGTAATAAGTATATTCGTTTATCTAGTTTTGATTGCGTTCGCAATGATTTTTGAATTCTGAATTGCTTTAATGGATTGGAATTAGCTGTTCTGATTGTGTTTGTTGAATTTTGTTTTTGATGTTGGTATACACAAAAATTTTCACGAAAATATAAAATTAATTCTTTCTTTTTGAAAAGTCTTTAATGTTACAGAAACGCTGGGGTCAATTATCCACAACTATTAAGGCGATTTGCTAGAACTAACATTTCGATACTGGTAAGTAGTATAAAATTTATTACAAACATTTTTATTGAATAAACACTATAAGCTTTTATGTGGGAGTTTTGTTTAAAACTTAAATTTATTGACATCACTTAAGAGCGCATGATTATTTAATTTTTTGAGGAGATAAGCGGCATGTGTTGAAGGTAAAATAATCTGTAACATTTTGAAATTATATAGAAACTACTTGATTTAAAACGTGTAGTAAGCTAAATTCATCTGTATGTACGAAATTCTAAATTAAAATCTTAATATTTTGACATTTAGAAAAATTATTTATAAATAGTTGGCGTACATGCTGTGCATGAGTGAATGACCTCATGCATGCCAGTGTGAATGGCCGCCTCCATAAGATAACATCATAGACACATAAGAAAAAAGGAAATTTTTTATTAGAAAATAAAATTTGAGCATCAAGTAGGTAGATATAGTATAGATATAGTAAAGTGTGTTTTTTTAAGAGGGTGAGATAGATAGATGGTAGCGGCCGCCCTAGAAGGGCTACACTTCGACCATAAGGTCCATTGTGATACCTAAGGATGTGAGGATATGAGTGGATTCGAAGGAATTTTTGTGTGTAGACTAGGAATTCATAGGATGTGCGGCTACTGCCGACTCTGATAGTAGCTATGCCGATATTCATCCGGAGTTCGTGAAGAAAATTGCAGAAAACCTTCACAAGCATAGCCGGTTACTTCGTTCTTGTCCACACGCCGACAGTTAAGTCAATAGGGAATATGCATGCAAATTTTTTTTCACTTGAATTGAAGCATGTTTACTTGACAAATATCAAGGTAAAATTACTTTTTAAATAACTTTAAAAATAAGCGAGATATGAATGATTGAAATTCCCGATTAGACAAAGAGGGTGATAGCCCTCTTGATATGTTATGTGACGTCATATTACACTTTCACCATTTAAAATACACGTAAAACTCCGTTTTTAGTATTTTTGCAAGAAAGAGACTGATAATAATCTTTAAAAGCTTATAGCTTCCTTGATATTTGTCGGATTTTAATTTCGTTTTTAAATATTATTACAGTATTAACAGTAATTTTATATTCTGAAAATAAATGTGAAAAAAATTTTCATGCATATTCCCTATTATCCGCCCCTTTTTTTCTTTTTTTTTAAAATAATTGACAAACTGCCCATGGATTCGAACCCATAACCTCCCAGTCTCCAAGTAGACATAACGCCTTAGACCGCTCGCCTACTTGGCTGTTAAGAGGGTGAGAACTTAAAATAAAAAATAAAAATACAAAATGATTAATCTTATTCATGAACTTTTTTTTATTTAGAAGTTCAATGTATGTCATTGTGGACATATGTCCACCTCGACTGCTCCCGATGATTTGAAATCTGTCAGTCCAAGTTTTAACGACTTTTTGGAGCAAATCTGTTCTTATTTCTGCTATAACTCGTTCAATGTTGGCTTCTAGGTCGTCGATTGTTGCTGGTTTGTTAGCGTACACCAATGACTTAACATGTCCCCACAGAAAATAATAGAGTGGTGTTAAATCACATGATCTAGGACGCCAGTTAACAGGTCCAAATCGAGAGAAAATGTTTTTTTCATTAAATTTTGTTTTTGACAAATCAAAGGATTCACGTGTTGTATGGGCTGTAGCTCCCTCCTGTTGAAACCACATGTCGTCTAGCTCGATGTTTTCCATGTTTTCAAACAAAAAATGATCATAGTTCGATAACGTGCTCCATTGACCGTAACGTTGGCTCCAACATCATTTTTAAAGAAATATGGACGATGATACCGGCAGCATGGAATCCACACCAAACAGTGACTTTTTCTGGATGCAATGGTGTTTCAAATATTTGTTCTGGATTTGCCTCCCTCCAAAATCTACAATTTTGTTTGTTAACAAAACCATTCAGCTAAAAATGAGCTTCATCACTAAACACAATTTTTCAATAAAAAATTTTGATTTTGAAAAATGATTTTCAAAATAAATTTTAATAATTTCAAAGCGTTGTTTCATGGCGTGAGTCTTTCCAATTTCAAGGCTTGAGTCTTTCCATGATAACATGGCAAACTATAATGAAAAAAAATTTAAATAAACTTATTCCTATTTTAATAAATTCATATTTTTTTAAATTTATCCGTATCGGAAGTTCTATCATACCAAAAAAAACACCCTATATAATGTAGGTATAAATATATGTGAGAATAAAAAAAAATACGCAAAAAAGAAGCAAAAAAAGAAGAAGGAAGAATAAGCTCATATTTCGCCAGTCCATAAATTTCATTTTTCTATATAAAAGGACCTCGCAGAATTCTTTTTTATACGAGAATTGGCTCTCGATCAAATAGGCTGCAATTCAAGTAGGTTGTATATATATCAGTAATCCTTAGTTTTGGAGCTACAAGCTCTGGAATTTTCGTGACAATTTCTAGGTAACGCCACCTATAACTAAGTATTTCTGAGACATGTGCTTATAAGACATGACTTTTTTTATCGGGAGATCCACCCGATTCGGAATGTACTACAAAATTATTGACTTGAATTTTAGACAATATCACCAAGAGCCAATTTCCAGGACTAATAATCGGGAGGTCCTGTACTGCAAAGGGGTCCTTTCAACTCTCTACTTGTTTTTTCTTTCTTTGTTAATTTTGTTTAATAATATCCTTATCTCAATCTTTTAATCTTACTAAAAAAAAGTGAAAATAACAACAAACTGAGTGAATTGTTTAAATACCCGGTATATCCTGAATTTATGTAAAAATTTATAATAAAAGTTGTTTATTTTTTAAAAAGGAACCTTGTTTGTCTTTACATTTTTGTTCTAACTCCTACGATTTCGAAGTTGAGCAGTTTAGCCCATTTTGCCAAACATGTTCCGATTTTCCCCATTTACGAACTTGAAATTTTTAGCTCTAGATCGCACACATATTTCAACTTGTTGTCTATTTTCGTTTTTGAGTAATCGTGTTCACAGACGGACGGACGGACATGTGGCCATTTTATGAACACCTATAACAAAATTGTTTTTCTACGATCAATATTTTCAACGGTTACAAAGTCTGCACTACACTTAATTATACCCTGATATATTTACATATACCGGGTGTAACAAGAAACAATATACATTGTTATAATACCCATGCGTTTAATAGTCCATTGAATAGTTACATTTGGGGTTGCAATTGTTAGAGCACGCAATTTTATTATTTGGATGTCAAGAGGGGGTTAGTGTAAAGTTAAATCCATGTTTGTGGGGTCGAAACCCTTGTCCCGCGGCCGCCATCTTGTAAAAAGGAATGCGAATGGTTTTTATTTATTAAAACATTTTTTGTTGAAAATTATATGGTTTCAAAATAAATACATTTGAATGTCTTCTTCCAAATGCCGTGAGCAAGACAAGAATGTCGATATCTTCGGCGACAATAGTAACTGAGTCGAACGATTGAGATACAGCAAGAGCGGAGCGATTAGTGTAATTCTTAATTACACTAATTATTATGCCAGCTAGGGGGGGGGGGGCAAAGAGCCAATAACTTAACAACATTGTCAATCATTAAAATGTTTCTTATAAAAATAATGGAAAGATAAGAGAAACTTTGCCTAATCATTCATATTAATGTATACTTACGAGTACTGGAGAATAGAGTTAGTTTCGCAACGCTGTAAAACCCTAATAAATAAATAAAATATGAAAAAAGTGTGTAATGGAAATTATTCCTTGAAAACCCCTCTATCAAAATGCTCTCATGTCATTTTTTTGTAAAATAACCAGAAAAAAAGTTATAACGACCAAAAGAAAATTTGTTCCCAAATTTTTATCTATTTTCGTTAATAACTTTGTTATTTTTGGTTCTACGACTAAAAGTTGTAGAAAAGTTAATTTGCAACAAAAAATGCTTTTACAAATATTCTGTGCGACGAATAGTTTGCCCGATGTAGCGTAAAAACCATTCGCACACCTTTTTACAAGATGGCGGTCGTGGGACAAGGGTTGCGACCCCATAAATATGGATTTAACTTTACACTAGCCCCCTCTTGACATCCAAAGAATAAAATTCCGCGCTTTAACAAATGCAATCTAACCTCAAAAAAATTCGTTTCGTAGGAGCTGGTTCAACTTAGCGAATTTCCTTAAAATATATAAATCACTTTCTAGCGATCACAATTTTAGTCTGATCAAAATGAAATGTCGTATATGATTTACTATTTGCAAGGCTAATTTTATTAATAAATGACATACGTCAAGGGGAAATGGGGGCATAAAGAAGAAAACACAAAATATCTCTCGTAATATTAGAACAATTAAAAAATGCGTAAGGAATAAAGTTGTAGAAAATCATGTTTGCTACAATTCATCACCTTATCATTTTTGCTCAAACTCGAATGTGTACAGAGATAGTGAAAAATTTAATTTTCAATCTTAAACCGTCAATATTTCTGTAAATATTAGGGTAACAGAAAAAATGATAAGAAATAAAATTACAGTAAAACTTAGAATATTAAGGGAGATATGTCAAATTTTGTGTTTCCCCCTCCCTCTAAACCCCCCTTTCCCCTTGTTCGATTTTACCCATAAACAAACTTGACCTTTTGATTACCAAAAGCGCCTCAAAACCCAAATTTCATTCCGATAAAATGAAAACTGTGACCGCTAGAGTGATTACATACATATATATATATATATATATATATATATATGTATATATATATATATATATATATATATATATATATATATATATATGTCCATAGATATATATATATATATATATATATATATACAAATTTTACAGATGGTGAGATGGTGATTTTTGACATCTACTAGGTAGGATCGATGGACATTTGAAGAAATTTTTGCGAAATTTTGACTTCGGTACGGGTCCAATAACCTGTAAGCCTGTAAGCCGCCTATGAAATTGGCTGTTTCGTGCTGCTTGCTCAATGAGCCCTGGCCAGCCACGATTCTGTACGTCTGATGTCCTATGTCTATTTTTTTCAATATACGGCAAAAAATATTATAACCTCTAAAAAGCTCAAATTATCCATGCAGATACATTGCACGTACTTTCCCGATACATTAGCTCAGAAAAACGTCGATGCTATTAAAACGCATTTAAAACGTCATTTATACGATTCAATTTTAAAATATTTATGCCTCCACTAAAAAGTATATCTACCAATCAATTTTTTTTTGATATTTTAATATCTAATATTAATATGTAAAATTGGTTTTTCGATTTAAACATACACACATATGTAGAAGTGCTATCAAATTTAAATTTTAGCGAGGGTAATAGATAATTTTCTAAATATATAACGTATTACATTTATATATGTATCAATCAATTGAACTCAAAATATAACTGATGATGATTTTTTTTTACAACAAATCAAAATATCCAATCAACGCATATATTTGTATATATAAATTTTTCACTTATTGAATTTAATGGAGCATATAAATAATAAATATCATTTCTACAATTTCCATTAATAGGGTTCCGTAGTCAAATCAGGAATCCTTTATAGTATCATTACGCCGTAGATTATTATTGTTATAATGCGGACATTTGGAATGGTTATACATATTTAATATGGGTTAACAACTCTCCAGTTTTAGATCGGAAACTCCGAAAAAATTAAGTTTTCTCTGGACTCTAGAATAAAAAAATAAAACCTCCGCATATTTTCATTTATATGAAAAGAATGTGTGATTCTTAGTCTTTAAGAAGAAATTATACTAAGTATCAGTTAGTTATGTGTAAGTATTCATATTCATAACAAATACATATATACACATACACAACACATAGATATATCACTATTTATATATACAAATTAATGTAATATTGAAATAAAAAATAATTTTAAACTTTTATATTTCGAATACAAAACGGTAAAACGCGATTTAAAAAGAAATTTTATTTAATAAATATTTATCTTTACTATCCTAGTTTTTTTTTAAATTCTGTCGAGTATTTTTCTTAATACAACAGATAATAGTTGGGCAAGCATGAAGTTTTACATGCTTCAAAGGAGAGAGTGTGAGAGAGAATGATTACTTTGCTATTAATTATCTCGCGTATTAAACGGTAAAAAATTCTGAAACTTCGGGATTTATTGGAAAATGTTATTTTTAGCCTGTGTGTGAAAAAAAATGTTTTCATGCTGGAACATCCTTAACAATTAAGTTCATTTCAGTTTTAAATAAAATAAAAAAATTAATAAATTAATAAACGCTAATTAGTTTGCTTTTTGTAAATATCCTCATCGAAGTTAGTTAGTCCTCAGTGAAGTTTTTTAGCGAATTTCCTGAAAGGAAATAGAGCTATTGGTCCCGTACCGAAGTCAAAATTTCGCAAAAATTTCTTCAAATGTCCATCGATCCTACCTAGTAGATGTCAAAAATTACCATCTGTAAAATTTATATATATATATCTATGGACATATATATATATATATATATATATATATATATATATACATATACATATACATATACATATATATATATATATATATATATATATATATATATATATATATATATATATATATGTGTCTGTAATCACTCTAGCGGTCACAGTTTTCATTTTATCCTAATGAAATTTGGTATTTGAGACGCTTTTAGTATTCAAAAGGTCAAGTTCGTTAATGGATAAAATCGGACAAGGGAAAAGGGGGGTTTAAAGGGAGGGGGAAACACAAAATTCGGCATATCTCCCTTAATATTTGAAAAATCTAAAAATTTATAAGAAGTAAAGTTGTAGGTACTAAGTTTTACAGTAATTTTGTTGCTTATCATTTTTTCTGTTAAACTAATATTTACAGAAATATTGACGGTTTAAGACTGAAAATTAAATTCTTTAATATCTCTGTACACATTAGAGTTTGAGCAAATATGATTTGGTGATGAATTGTAGCAAAGTTGATTTTCTACAACTTTATTTCTTACACATTTTTCGATTGTTCTAATATTAAGAGAGATATTTTATATTTTGTGCTTTCTTCCTATTTTATGGCCCCCTTTCCCCTTGACGTATGTCATTTATTTATAAAATTGGCCTTGCAAATACTTAAATCATATCAGATACAGATTGCATTCCGGACTGATGAGATCAATTTCCGGATTTTCTAGAATTTTGAGTTGGTAACCCTATTATTTATTAATGTAACTAACACTGTCAAAAATAATATAGTGGACCGATACTACCTATGACCTACATGAAAATGAATAGCACTTATAGAACATTTCAAGAGAATTATTAGCTATTGTTTTTGGTATTATAAAGTTTCGTCATTTCATTGAAAATTGATTTTTATTATATTCAGACTGACCATAAACCTTTAATAAATGCTATTAATTCTCGTAATGAAAATTTATTAAATCGTGAAATCGTATTGATCGTATCTTAGACACATTAAAGGTAGTGAAAACATTCCGGCCGATTGTTTATCTCGAATTAATACTATTTCACTACCATTAGGTATTGATTTGATTGATATTAAGAAGATTTCTGTTCTGATCACCAGAAGTTTGATCCTCTTCTTCGGTAGTTTAGTGGTCAGTATCCCCGCCTGTCACGTGGGAGACCGGGGTTCGATTCTCCGCTGGAGAGCTAAAAATGTAAGATGATAAATGATTATATTTGAATCATTAATAATTATAATACATATAATAAATTAGAAGACAAGTTGGAAGATATAAAATATCTTTATTGAAAATATTAAATTAATGTCATATATTATGTTTGTTGATAATTACCAAGGTAATTTACAATAACAATTACCGTGATAAATTGGGGAAGATATAGCTGAGGAACAATGGTTTCTAAAAAAAAGCATAATTGATTTTAGGAGCGTACCGCTACAAGCTAAATAAGTATACATTAAAATAATGACAGTATTATTGTCGAACAAAATACCCGACGTAGTTGACAAAATGTATGTCGAATTACAAGTTATCAAAACAAATAAATTTTGCTTAATTGGGTATTTATATACTTAAATAATAAATAAATAAGTAGTTTAAAAATATTATGAAACTATTAGTAACAGGTGCGGATCCAGCCTTCATAAAAAGTTGTGGCCACAGCCACCCGAAAATCGGGTGAATTAACTCGATCATGATCGATATAGTGCATTCATACAAAGATGATGTTTACACAATGTATGACGTCCTGACTTAGATTTTGTACAGTGTATAGTTCCACGTGGGCAAAGCCGTGGAGCCAACACTAGTAAATTAATAAACCTGTAAAATGTTAGTTTGTTCGCTTACGAAAATTACAAAAGTAAATGTGTGTTTGTTTGCAGATCACAGTGTCACATTTAGACTCCAAACTACTGAACCGATTTTGATGAAATTTTTACAACTTCAAAGGATATCAAATTAAATTAAACGCTAGTGTACATTTTACATTAAATAATTTTATTTAGGCGCTTACTTAAAGTACAAATTCAAACTTACGTTTCTCTTTCGCGAAAACGTTGATAATTTCATCGATATCCAGGTTAACAACTTGGATATCGATTCACCATTTTTGATATCTCAATGCTAGTCTTTAGGGTTACAGCCCGCATTTAGCCGATTTTTATTGACGAATCCAATAATCAAATGTAGATAGATTTATAGCTCTATATTCAGACTACAAACACTTCGACCATAAGGTCCATTATGATGCCGATGCCTAATGATGTGAGGATGTGTGTAGACTAGGAATTGGTGGGATGCGCGGTTGCAGCCGACTTTGTTAGGAACTATGCCGATACTCATCTGGAGTTCGTGAAGGAAACTGCAGAAAACCTTCACAAGCATAGCCGGTTACTATGTTCTTGTCCATACGACGACAGTTTAGTCAATTAACCGTCCCCGATTTTAAATAATTAACAAAATGTCGGGATTCGAACCCATAAACTCCCAGTTCCATGTACAGCAACATATAATATAATGTTGCTGTACTTGCTATAAGCAATATATAACATAATCATTATTTATACATATTAAGGACGTTCATCCATGAAGCTTGATAGTAGATAAAAAAATTTTTTTTAGTGAATTGAATACCTCAATTCAGTAGTTATCCTCCCTCAAAAATTTAACACCTGTTGACGATCATTTCAAAGAGTAATTATCGATTAAAAATCAAACTTTGAACACAGGGTCTTATGGAGAACAGGGTCTTATGGAGAATTTTTTTGTACTTAAAATTAGAATAACTATATTATTAAAGTAAACACCTTAATGAATAATGTTTATAAATATTCTTTGATATATGCAGTTTATATAATTGCATTAAAAAAATGGTGTTGACGAACATTTGAATTAATTATTTAATAAAATTAAAACTTTTTTGTTAGGTTTGTTTTTGCCACCATATTTTGAAAACTGGCGACCACACACACTTAAATAATATACACATGCACACAAATATAAAACATAGGAGCTATTCCGTAATGATAGCATCAATAAGTTTTAAGTTGGCATTACTTAAAAAGGAGGGGTAGAGATGGATGGTCCTGTGTTCCACCATCATAAACATCATCAAAAGTTGTATGACGTATGCTATGGTAATGATAGAGGAATCATTTTTATTATTTATTTATAAATTATACTTAGTTATCTTATTGTTATCTTATCTTATCTAGAGCACGGTAGTGCGCAAGGCCGAGTCTGTTATTAAACAAAATAAAATATAATTTTTTGTTTTTATTCAATTTTATTTAATTTTTTGTTTCTCAGTCATTGCATGATTCTGACAGCAGAAGATTTATGATTGATGATGTTTATGATGGTGGAACACAGATCCATCCATCCCTACCCCTCCTTTTTAAGTGATGCCAACTTATAATTTATTGATGTTACCATTACGGAAAAAGCCCATAGTTTACTGTCATATCTGTCACATTAAGTCAAATTAATATCTAATTTACAATTTCCTGGTATTTTCCAATAAATACTTTTAAAATATTTAGGACAAATAAAAAAGGTTATAAATCGTTGTAAGATTATTGACATACTTTACATCTTTTTTAAAATCCTAAATAAATTTTATTAAAGATAGTTCTCATTTGACTTCAGCGTAGCAACTGAACGTCCTTAAAATTATATCAAACACGAGAACTCTAGAGTATGTTAATTTTTCAGTATGTTTGAAGGATTTATTTTTGAAGTTGTGTATCGAGATTTTGCAAAATATTGATTTAAAAATATTGAAAATAAATTAGTTTTAATCAAATGGGAGATTTTCAAAATGGAAGCCACAATCCAAATGTTTTATAGTCCTTACGGAAGTAATTGCCTATATGTTTCATTGCTACAGTTTAATATATTTCATATAAATCGAAATATTTAATATAAAAAAAAATCATTTTACTCAATTTTGACAAAAAATTATTAAACTAAAATTACATTACACTGCATATATACACACTAATATAATATATTTCCATCATCATATATTTTCGATTGAGGGTGGTGTTTTTATTCCTCGCACTAAATCACAAAGGGGGTGAGATAATGATAAAATTATTTGTAATAGATGAGGGGGGTAATTTTAGAATTTAAAACTAAAACTAACCAGCACTAGCAAAACACATAATATGCAACAAGCAACAGCCCCAACAATGACTTGATTGACTATTTACAACTATACATCGAATAAAAATCCCCTAATTCGACTGCGGGTACCTATATATATATATATATATATATATATATATATATATATATATATATATATACATATATATATATATATATATATATATATATATATAATATGATGATGACATATAACGAACTTATTTTCAAATATAACAAATTTATTAATATGACACAACCCTCTGAAAACTCAAAAATAAACTACATTTTAAGGGTTGTTTTTATATGTATAGTTATATATAGTTACAAATTAATAAATATGGCAGAATGGGCAACCTGGTTGAATGGCAGACTGTATTTATGAAATAATGTGGAATTATATATTCATATAATATGAATAAGTTATTTGGTGTGCTATTTATATTCAAATATTAGGGTACAGACCAATAATGATGTCTCTGCTATGGGTCCTAACATTGGTTAGGGTAATTTTAGTTTATAAATGTTCATATAAGATGATCAAATTTTATTTAGATTATTATTCAGATCCATTTCGAATTATCTGCAATTCTGGAAAAGAAAATATAAAGCGTTATTAATTATAATTGATTTATTGTAAATTAGCTATAGAAACTGTAACTCGAGCACAAGCAGTGTTCGATGAATTAATTTAGATACACACTTACAGGTGCTTACGCCAGATTGTTGATACCAAAAACGGCATCGACGCTCGAGCGTCAAATCGGATTACGTGACTCTATTGCATTGGGCGCTGGCGTTGATAACGATCCCATGAAATTACAACTTTACTCGTATAGTTTTTTTAACATATACATAATGTGTATATTAAGGGTGTAAAATCAATCAATCCTCAATAATAGAAATCAATATTATTTGTAACATCATTAATTAATTGAGTTATCTATTTTGGCATCGTTTCTACAATACTTATTGATACTATAATGATGTAGATTAACGAGGTTATCACATAAAAACACAATAAATAAATTAATAAATACTCTCTTATTTAAATGCTCTTAAAAGAAAATAAACTTTAAATTGAATCAAATCCATTAATTTATTACATTACAAAATTTATATGATATTAAAACTTGTCGCGAGATTTACTTGTGTAGATGTATTTACCCATTTTTTTTTATCCACTAGTAAATCTCGCGACAAGTTTTAATATTATATAAATTTTGTAATGTAATAAACTAATGGGTTTGATTCTATTTAAAGTTTATTTCTTTAAAGTTTAGTTCTTATTTTCAGAGCATTTAAATAAAAGCTTCTTTAAAAAAATGTTTTTTTATAGTAATTTATTTTCTTCTTTTTAGAGCATTTAAATAAAAGCTTATTTTTAAAACTGTTTTTTTACTATTAATTTATTTTAATTATCGTTGTGTTATTGTATCTAAATGTTTCTTAACATGCTTATTTCATTTAAAGCGTCATTGTTGACTGGTCATTTGCCCGTTAATTTAGTACTAAAAAATAAGAGGTTCGAATACGGATAAAATTATTTAAAAAAAATATTTCTTAAGATAATTCCAAAAATTAGGTATGCTCATCGATTTATAAACACTTCTATGATAAACTCTTTGTTTTTTATGGCCAGCCATGAATAAATTTTTCAGATATATTCTTTGAATATTACTGAATGGCTTTGAATAGCTCTCAAAAATTATTTTTTGTGTTTTGGTTTCATTCTTCATTATTATTCCTACGAGTAGTGGAATGAATCCAGTTCTTACCAAAGAAAGTATATATCGAATATAGCATATGAAATTTATGTCAATTAAATGTTTTTTTCTAAATTATGACAGTTGGAAATGCCTTATTAAGCTGAGCCGAATCACTCGTTTTCAATACCTATTTTCATCTCTCAATTAAAATTATAAATATTAGTGGTACATTTTCGAAAGTTGAAACTTTTTTATAGGAAATTTCCTGTTCTTTAAGAATCTTTTATTCGATTTCCGATATCTATACCAGTTTTTGAGATATTTGCAAAAAACAAAACCCTCTTTTTTTTTACTAAATTGTTTATAACTTTTGCAATTTTTTTACGCGGGACTTCAACTTTTTCAAAAACTTTCTAGATGCAATTATGAATCGATTGACATCTTGGTCATAATGTTTTGAGAATGCGAAATGGAATTCGAAAAAAGGCACTTCTTCACAAGTCTAAAAGGTATTGAACAAGATCGAAACATTATTAAATTATAAAATTTGCAATATATGCCATGAACTTTTATTTGTTGTTTTTTTTGTTATTTAGATCATATAATCACTAAAGGCGTAACGCTTATTAATCACTAAAGTTTCGTGTATATCTAGTGTAAACGAGAATTAAACGCCCTGAACATTAAACGTCCGGTAAATCCGCCAGGTTCAAAGTATATTATCACACAGTTTTATGAACATCAATCGAAACGAAATTTTCATAAGATTAGTGCGACCACATCATTGGTAAATTTGTGTAGATGGTAGAGATTATTAATCAGCCTCCAAAGGTTAAAAATATCTCCAAAATTTAGTAGTAAATTAATTAAAATTTTCTTTTATTTTCTTCTAATTGAAATATACAAAAAAAAAATTGGAAAATAATAAAGATGGAATATTATAATTTTTTAATAATATTATATAATAAAAATTATGATAAAGTAATTAAATATATGAATTTTATTTTTTACATACAATTTTTTTTTTTTTTTGTGTGTACAAATCCACTTTGAATTTTCACATCAATGACGACTAACTCTTATATCATAAAGAAAGTACCTATAACCGACATCAACAACAAAAAAAAAAAAGAAATCTTCTTTTAATTTGATTTTATCATTACAAGGAAAAAGAAAAGTGAATGAATTATATGAAATAAAATTTAAAATGAATTGAAATTTTTAGTTCATTACACATAGAATTCATTTTAATTCATAAACTAATTCAATCACTCTCCTATAAGAATAATTTACAAAACCTGGTATTATGGGTTTGGTTGTGGATGGATCTCTTTTCATATAAAATCGCATAATTTTATTTTAAATAATATAAATGAATTCATCAACCAATGAACAGGAATTCACTCTTTTCCCGGTTATCACCACCAAACTGCAGGTTTTTATTTAATGCTCATTGTCTGCTTACACTGCACTGTACGATATCGTGAAAGTTTCGTTCACGCGAATGTATAATTATGTCTTGTTTAGAATATGAGTGTTTTTTTTTTAGAAGTTCACAACTATGAGTTGGTAACACTGCTTTATTTGACAACCGATTGAACAGCTGATGGTTGCTTTTTGTTTAGTTTGGTTTGCCATTCATCATGGATAGGCTTACACCTGAGCAACGCTTGCACATTGTTGAAATTTTCATAATTTTCTTTAATTCATAATTGTAAATTGTTGAAATTTTTAATAATTTCACGTAATAGTCCTGTTAATTGGCCACCAAGATCGTGTGATTTAACCCCATTGGATTATTTTCTTTGAGGTTATATCAAGCCACTTGTTTACGCCGATAAACCAGAGACAACTGAACATCTGAAAATCAACATTGACGAAATACGGCCGCAAATGCTGCGAAAAGTGTGTGGAAATTGGAGTTCCAGATTGCGCCATGTACGCGCCAGCTGGTGCGGTCACATGGCCGAAATCATATTTAAACATAAAATTATCCAATAAATCTATCCGATAAAGCCAGTTTAATTGATATTAAAAATATTATTCTTTGTTTTATTTTAATTTAAAGTTGTGTAATCCTAAAAAAGTACTCTTTACAATTATGTTTGATAATATTCAATTCTCGATATGAAAAATCATTAATATCTTAGATTGGAATCGAACTCACGACCTGTATCTTTCGCGTACCCGTGCTCTACCTCCAAACCACCAGATTATTACACACCACACCAGCTATGCGGATTGAATGCATATAATTCTTCACTATCTTGATCTCGATGTACTATTACTTTGTTTTTGAAGATATAATTATTTTGGCGCGTTATGAGAATCCGATCAGAGTGTATTTTCAGCATATAACGAATCACTGATATAACATTCGACTTATAGCACTCGCTGGATCGATGTTACACAGTTTTCTAACCTGCTCTATTGCATATTGCTTGGGAGACATTTGGCATAAAATGTGTGTGATATAGTAAGTTCAAACTTAAATGAGACACCATTCCCCTTTTGCGCAGAAATAAAAAATTGGAATGGGTAAAAATACACTAATGCTATTTAATATATGAAAAAGGGGAATTTAATATAATAATTCAATAAAGGGAAAAGATACACTTTATCAATTATATAAAAAGAAATGCCATTATAATAAACTTATCTTATATTTTATTTCTATTGGCTATGGCCATCGACAAAGATATTCACATATGCAACCATCATAGTAAGAACGAGATGGCTATTATCAATAAAAGATTATATTTATTTATATACCAGTGGACATCAAACAAAATGCAAGTGAATCAATGATGTAAATAGTATGAAAATAAATTATAGAATTGATATTCAATAAAATTTTCGGATTTGTTATTAAATAAAATGTTTTTGAACAAGCAATTAAATTAATACTATAACTGTGCAGACCTCAGGCCTACGTTTAAGTACAAGTACTTAAAATTCTATTACATGACCTTTAAATTATTATCATAATTTACCGGGCTTTAACCCATTATGATTGTCGGCTATATTAAATAAAAATCGGCTAGCCAAAATTATTCTTTGATAAATTTCAATTATTTTATTAAGAATTTGTTAATCCTGTTGTAATATAATAGAATTTTAATTACTTGTAATAAAACATAAAACCGAAACATATGGTTGCTTATTGACCTGAGGTCTGCCTATGTTTTTGTAACAAGGAAATATAATTCTATTATATTATATCAGAGGTGGGCTCAGACAGCTCGTCTGAGCCTTACGAGCTCTCCATAAGCTGGGTGAGAGTAAGTAAAGAAGGTATGTTTTGAAGCAAGACGGAACGATGTTTCAATACAGGTTGTCCTACCGATTATTGCCCAATAATTTATTCAATCAATTTAGAAATAGTTTTATAAAATATTTATTGTTTAAATAATATCTTTTACAGTATGGAGAGATACACCAAAAAACATAATAATAATAATAATAACAATAATGATAATAATAACAATAATAATAATAATAATAATAATAATAATAATAATAATAATAATAATAATAATAATAATAATAATAATAATAATAATAATAATAATAATAATAATAATAATAATCTGAACTTATCCAAGACTGCTTGCGATGTCTTCTCCATTATTAAATTCACTACTTTTATTTTTTTTGAAAAACAAATTATGCGAAAAATAATTTCCACTACTACAAATAGTACTTTTCACTTTTTCAATTCAAAGTAGACTAACTCGAAGAACTCAAATTCCCACTTTATGTAAAATTTAACTTAATTCATCAAATTTCCATGACACTATACTGAGCATACTCCATACGAAGAAAAAATAATTAAATCAGGTAAATAATTCTTTATTAGTTCTCGGATATGAATAGTAAAATATTTAGACAAATCATTTGGAATTTCCAAAACTTTAATTCTATTTAAATTATCCTTTGCAAAAATTTCCCTCTTTTATTACAATGGTCCAGCGGTAAACTTAAAGATTCAAAAGATTTATATATATTTCTTATATATTTTTATTTTATTTGTACACAAATATGATATATACTAAAAAGGTACATTTTATGACCCTAATTACCAGCCCAAAATTCCAGAGTATGTATTGAATGATTGCTTGTATTATTTACTTTGTATAATAGTGACCATAAAAAAGATTTGGTATTATTATATTTTTTTCAGAAAATGTTTTAATTAAAAAAAGAAAATATTAATAATTGGTAGGTTACCCTGTATTAACTCTATCTCTCTTCCCTACCTCTCACTCAGAGCTTGGCCGAGTCATCTCCTGCCCACCTCTGTATTATATGACAGGATTAAAAATATTATTATTATAACAGGATTAAAAAATTCTTAATAAAATAATTAAAATTTATTAAAGAATAATTTTGGTTAGGCGATTTTTATTGAATAAAGCCGACAATCATAATTTAACCTAAAAATTATGACTACAAATTTTACCTGAATTAAAGAAAAATAATTTTTTTTTTTTTGAAGCGGAGTATAAGTAAAAACAAATGTTTGAAAGAAGTAGATGCCGTACATTCCATTGTATTTAAATATTTAAAAAAATATAAAAACTTCCAAAATACCACACACACGAAACTGTTTGAGATTCACTGGATTAGTTGTTAACACACAGAAGTGTAGAATGATAATGATATACTACTTCACCTTAAATATCATATAGACTAGGTCCAAAAAAAATGTGTTTCTGCGACTGTCTCATTTAGGTTTGAACTTACTATACAATAGAAGACTAAATTTATATATGCATACATTAGATGCTTAGCGAAGCGGACAACATGTTAGTCTATAACATAATTGACCCTACTCTTCAGTGGGCAATAGTTTTTTGTGAATGTGCTATATGATTTTTGCATATTTAAATACAACTAGATAATGTTAAAATATACCAAATATATTACCAGTAAATAAGCCGGAAAATACTGTACAATCTGGAAAAGTGCTGGAACAGCACCGATTTTAATAATTGTTATTTTCCAGCCAAGTAGCCGCGCTTGATAAGGCGTTGTGTATACTTGAAACTGGAAGGTTATGGGTTCGAATCCCGGCATCGGCAGTTTGATAATTATTATTAAAAAAATGGGTTAATTAACTAAACTGTCGGCGTATGGACAAGAACAAAGTAACCGGTTATGCTTGTGAAAGTTTTCTGCAGTTTTCTTCACGAACTTCAGATGAGTATCGGCATAGTTACTATCAAAGTCGGCTGCAGTCGCACATCATACCCATTCCTAGTCTACACACAAAATTCCTTGTCCTACACTCACATCCTCACATCCTTAGGCATCACAATGGACCTTATGGTCGAAGTGTGTCCCGCCCAGGAGAGCCTCCACAATCTATCTATCTAAATAAGCCGGAAAAGACTGTACAATCTGGAAAAGTGGTGGAACAGCACCGATTTTCAAATTCTTTTTTTTTTTTGGATTCCTTAGACCTTCAGGAACATTCATCAGCACTAATCTGCATTACCTCGAAAAATTTTCTCCAAATTTTCCAAATTTTTTCATTTTTCGAGGTAATGCAGGAGTTAGTGCTGATGAATATTCCTGAAAGTCTGAGTAATCCAGGAAAAAAGAATTTTTAAAATCGGTGCTGTTTCACCACTTTTCCAGATTTTTCGGCGTATTTGCTGGACTATATAGAACGAAAGATGAATGATCGTTATAATTTTGGTAAATAGCTATACCACCAGCTCTTACATTATATCATTTAAATTTGACTATACAGTTGAAATTAGGTACCGGAATGTCTTCATCATTATTACTGTTAAAAAGTTTCTGTAAAAAGAAGATATATTATAATTACGTGCTACATTATCAATGATTTTAGTTTTATAGGCTCGTAAACTTTGTGCATTAAATGTATATATTGATAAAATGGTCTTAAATTTCACTAACTCTGACTCTAATGTAAATAATGGATTTAATGCCAGTCTTTTAAACTTTAGTTTTTAACGAAAGAAGTGACGCTGATTCTGTTCTACCATGATACAATGTAGAATCATTGGTTTTACATACAATATAGAATTTTTCTATTGTGTGTCTATGTATTGTGTTCCAATATTGAATTCAATAATGTATGTTAAAGCAATTTGTTGAGCTTTGTATACATCTGGTGAGTGTCCACAACAGATTTTTGTATTTAGCTTTGGCGTATTGAATGAACTTAGGTATGCCATACTTTTTCGAGGTGCACTTTACAAGTAACGAAGTGGGAAATAAGCTAAAGCAACTATACACTCTGAGCTTACATTATTTCTGATTTACAGAAGACATAATGCATCTGCATGCACGTGATACATTGCAACGTTCTCGCTACTACCAAATCAGGTCATGTGTTACCAAATTGACACTTTAATAACATCAGTAATTACCACATTGTAACTTTATTGTAGGTTTCTGAAAAGATTCTGAAGTTTGAAAAGAAATTATAATATTTTAGTTTTATATTTTAATAAAAAAAAAAAATTTTTATCAAAATCCGATTTGATTTTATGTTTATACATAAGTATGTAATTTTTAGTTTATTGTTGACTACAAATTTGTTTGAATATCTAACTTCATAAATATTATGATTGTTTTTTTTAAATGTCATCAATTTTTTTGTATATACGTTGTATTTTTGTTAAATTCAATAGCATTGGTTTGTTTCATTTAATTTCAATATGATTATTATCACTTATACTCGATTAATTATTTTTCCTTATAATAACCGAATTTCTCTATTTTACTATTTTATTCTACAATTATCCAATTCACTTTGGATTTTATATTTAAATCACTGATTATTCTTCTTTGAATGAAACTTTTGATTACTATTTTTACTTTTTTGAATATTTCCTTTTGAATTATTTCTTAATTAATGAATCTTTCCAATGTAGTGTTTCACGAGGCACGAGGCGAGGCGAGGTGATACCAAAACCTCGCCTCGCCTCGCGGGAAAATTTTTACTAACTTTAACTTATTTTGCATGAATGTACATAATATGGTAAAAAAAAACATATATAAAAATAAATTTTAGAGACGATGACTTTCGACATCTACTAGGTAGGATCGCTGGACATTTGAAAAATATTTGCCAAATAATCTATCTATTGCTTCATGTATCACTATATTTTTTTTTTTTTTTAATTTACTTTTTGTAAATTTGCCTCGGCTGAGGTAAATTCCTCGCCTCGGCCGAGGCGAGGTTTTTGGGACAATATACCTCGCCTCGCCTCGGTTAGTAACGAGGATTAAAATTTTGAACCTCGCCTCGCCTCCCCTCAGCCCTCGGTTACTCGGTTACCTCGTAGCCTCGGTGAAACACTATTCCAATGTCTTTTTGAAAGTGAACTCTTCAAGTGGCTTTTTAAAAATCCCTACTATTATTCAATCACAAGTTATATCTTGTATATTCTTAAATTATAGAATAACAAATTCCAATGATATTTTGGTGTTTGTTAGTTTTTTATATACGTTGTAAAAATAAAATCTATTACTTGACTATTTACTGAATTAATACATGAATTCATAATTTTTAAAAACTACTCACCCTTTTAAGCAAAAACGTCACAACATACATGAAAAAATTATATAAACGCTAGCGTGTGACTAAACACGACATTTATTCAAATTACTTATAATAATCACATCATTTCTAAAATGTTTTAAGTATTACGAGAGTATTTCTCGTAACAAAAGCATTCGTATTATTCATCCGCATATTTCATTCATTTGTATACAATTTTATGAGACAAAGATAGTGAATACGACTAGAGTATATTGTTATCCTTATTTCATATGTAGTTATATATATTTTTTTAAATGTGTGTGTATATAAAATTTTATAATATTATAAATTATTAAAAGAGAAAAATGACGCCATTTTGAATAATTTATGGTGAATTGAATATTAAATGTATAATGGCTGATTTCCATAAATATTTTCTATTTTGTTCAAAGGGTAGAATTTTCTATACTATGGTTCAGTTTTTAGTTGATTAATCTATACAAAATATATTTCGTACCTAAACAAGTAAGATCTAGAAAATATGGAATATAGATTTGAAAATATAGCTTAGTCGACATTAATCGCAATATGTGATTTGTATAACTCAATAATTTGGGAGCTACGATTTTTAAAGATTTTCGACATCGAACTATTGTATATTCAGAGCGAAAACTGAAATATCTCAAAATCAGCCATTTTTCATTGCAGAATGGTCATTTTAAGATCAAAATTCTAGAAACCTAATAATTTCCTAGATATGGCTTCCACAAATTTTCAAATTTAGATATTCGGAGCAGAAACCGAATTATCTCAAAAGCCATATTATTATTCAAAGTTCTTTTCCTATTGTAGACTCGCCTTTCTGAGGTCAAAATTACCCAAAAAAATCATTTTTATCAAAATCAAAAAACAAAAAAAAGAAGTTATTCCCATCTTTTTAAACAATTATTCTAAAAATTTGTACAAAATTTTTGATTTTAATTTGTATTAAAAATGATTTATATGGGTAATTTGGACCCAAAAATGACGAAAATGTTATTAATTCTGATCATAACTATATCAATTTAACAGATATAGCTTCCAGAAGTTTTCGAATTTTGATATTCGAAGCGTAAATCAAAATGTTTCATAACCTATTATTCTAAATGAATTTATTATTTTTACACACAACCCAAAAATTAAAAAAATTCCATTAATTCTGAACAGAACTCAACAATTTGGAAGATATAGCTTCCACAAGTTTCCGAAATTTGATATTCGGAGCGAAAATTGAAATATTTAAAAACCCGTTATTCAAATTGTATTTTTGAATACAATTTGAATTTGTATTGCAGAATAGTAGTTTTTGGGTCAAAATTACTCTAAAAATCATATTTATCAAAACCGATAACACATTTTGTTTGTTTGTTTTTTTTTTGAAATTTGTTAAAGTCACAGTGGAGAATATGGCTGTCAGAACATGGTTGAAATTAAATTCAAACTGAAATTTGTAAACGAATGAGAATTTAATAGCTCGGAGAGCAACTAAATTTAGGTGTAGTACGTACCCATCCTATAAAATGTATGAAGGTATACGGATATTATTATGAAGATGATTATAGATTATGTGAATGTCGATTATTGGAAATTAGATCTCAATTTTTTGGCTCTGAGAGCCATAAAATTCTCATTAGTTCGTACTTCTCAATATTATTTTAAGTCTACAGACATTTGTTTTAATTCCAACAGAATGAAATTTAGAATATGAGGTGCTTTGTTAATTGAAAGATAAATTGGACAAGAGAAACGAAGTTTTAGAGACAGGGAGAAACCAAAATTTGGAATCATAATGGAAAAATCTAATAATTTATAAAGAGTAACAGTGTGGAAAATGAATTCATTACAATTTGGTTTTTAACTTTTTTTTGTTATTTTTTTCTTTGCAGAAATATTTACGATTCCTAAATATATATATATATATATATATATACATATATATATATATATATATATATATATATATATATATATATATATATATATATATATATATATATATATTGTCGCGGTAATTTTTTAATTTATCTAAAAAAATAATAAAACAAAAACTTTATGATAATTTTTAACTTGACTGTTAATCCAACAATGTTTATTTTAAACTCTGATCTTACTTGATCCAATATCAATTTATATCTTATTTTGAACTAGCGAATGCCGCTGCTTATATACCCATCACAGATCTTTCTAGAAACATGCTTGTTGGCACTTTAGAAAATATTGTTTTTGAAAACATATTTTTGTATTGATTCGTCTAGAAAAAATTAGTTTCTCAATAACCATGGACGCACCAGCCAAGTAGACGCGCTTGTTAAGGCGTTGTTTCTACTTGGAACTGGGAGGTTATGGGTGCAAATCTCGACTCCGGCAGTTTGTCAATTAAAAAAAAATTAATGGGGCGGTTGATTGACTAAACTGTCGGCGTATGGATGAGAACGAAGTAACCGGCTATGCTTGTGAAGGTTTTCTGCAGTTTACCTTCACGAACTCCAGATGAATATCGTCATAGTTCCTATCAAAGTCGGCTGCAGCCGCACACCTACCAATTCCTTGTCTACATACGAGGATCCTCTACTCACATCATAAATAAATAATAATGTAAAAAATTAATAAATAATGGTTGAAAAGTAGTGAAGTGGGTGGCCTCTGTTATAGACAGTCGTGTCTCAAAAACGGAGGTTAAACCCCATTATTATTATTATTATTATATTATTAACCATGGACGTATTCAGAGAGACCGAATTATATTGGTTCGGCTGCGATACGAACCAACACAATACTCCACTTGTGATGTTTTAGTGCTCGCGGTCCTTGCTAATTCAAAATTTATATACAATTTATAGTATAACATAATCAATTGTTTATGTACTTTAGTAAGATAAAGATTCTTAAAAAATTATTAAAATAATCCAAGAGAACTCTAGGTTTTTTTGAAATTATTTTTCAAATTTTTGCCCCTATTCCTAGAACATTTGTTTGTATTTTATAAATACGTATTTCGACTACAATGTCGTCATCATCAGTATGAATTAGCTAATCGTAACTATCTCTGGGATATGGATTCAGAGATATGTTGCATGTTGCTAATTTGGTGACACAGGCACCAAATTAGCAACAATAATCAGGCAACCTAGGAATAGGGGCAAAAATTTGAAATATAATTACTTTAGTAAGGTTACTGCCTCGTCTCAACTTGTTTTTATTTAACAAAATTTAATTTAAACTTTCTAAACATGTTCAAATGTTGATTTAAAAAAACAACTTTGTTTTAAAGAAAAAAATCAAAACTAGATCTTATTATTTTTCTTTTTCCAATTATAAAAAAAAAACTGTTTACTTCAAGGCGAGAAATATTTCATCTGAAATATTTTTCAATAATAATGTTTAGGTACTAAAAATTATTTTAATAATTTCCAACACAACAATATAAAGGCGGTAAAAAACTAACTTAATAAATTTTAATCGTTGGACAGACAACTGCTTTATCTCCTTGCAGCGGAATATCGGTAAAATGGATTGTAATGGAACTTTTTCAGGGTCTTACCATATAGAAACAATGTGGTAGGTATATATTTACAAAAGTTGTTACCATCATTCAATGTAAAAATAAATACTTGTTCAATACCAATCGTTGATGAAACACTATGTAACTAAATTATAGGTAGTTTGTTTGTTGTTTTTTCCTCTACATAAAACTTCTGTATAATAATGTTTTGTAAGTAATGATTATGAATAACTGTGAGAGATTTTTTAATTACGGAATTTTTTTTTAACAACAACGAGTCTATTTTCTATTATTCTGGTAGGCGACAACGACATATCATCATAATCATAATAATCATCACCAACACCACATCATACTTTTTTTTTGCATCCAGAGTACTTTTTTTTATATCCTTTTTCTTTTTAGTTTTTTTGTGTTCTATGGTTGCATTTAGAGTAATTACTCTCCTGATATCTATATATGTGTATATCAACTCAACCAATCCGGGATTTACAGGATTGTATCTTACTAGAAAATGTATAAAATTTTTTATTAAACACCGACATCAAGATAGTGAAAAAAAATATGCATTCCATCACCATAGCATCTGGTAGCTCAGAGGTTGGTCTAGAATGCCAGATGTATTGGATTCGATCTACATCCTAAAAGTGTATGATTAGTCATATCAAGCATTTGATGTCAAAGAATGTTATTAATGTTCAGACATATTACTTAAATGTCAAACCGAGTAAACGATAGCCACTTTCGTTGGTATAATATAACCGAAAGGCAATTATAGTAGCAATGGATAGATGGACGCTAGTTTACAAAAAAAAAACACAATTTAATGTTCGTAAATTTGATAGTTCTGCGAGAAGTTTAGTAAACTTTTGAAACTTGTGAGAAATATATCTCTGTAACAGATCCTTATCTTTTAATTTGAAATATCGGGCTAAGTGGATTTCGGTAATATTATTCTAATATTAAAATTATTATACTAATGTGAAAATTTGGGGCTACACGATGTTTGTTTTGATGTGAGACGTAGTCCATATTGTCAAATCTTGCAACATTGTGCGCGCGTTCGTTTCTCGTTTCTCATGACGAGGAAAAAAATTGGTTTTGTCTCGTTTATTGTTTGCCTTGTTAAATTTTGAAAAGTAGCATTTACTTTACACAATCGATAAATATTTTTCGAAAAGTATTTATCTCCTCTTGTATAATATTTGTCTGGACACTTTCGAATATTATGTTATTTTGTTTCGAAATTAATCGTTTCGACACTTGTCATATTTTCTGCGAATTTTCAAATAAATGTAGCTATTGAGGCTATACCGATGAAATTATTTCGTCAAAATGTTCATCGATTTTATCTGGTAGATGATAGATAGAATCTGATCCAACCTGATAGAAAGCTGCGTTTGTTAATGTGTAAAGTCGTAGAAGGAATAAAGGGGAATTTTGAGGCAGGGAAAATGTATAGTTGTAGGAAATTAATTTTACAAAAATTTTGAATTTATCTACTGATAAAAAGATTTTATTGAATTTATATATTAATATATATTAATATATAAATATTAATATATTATATATTAATATATAAATTAACACCAATTTTCTACACATGGAAAATTGGTGTCGACGCTGGGAAATATAGGAATTTTAAGTTTTAGTAGTTTAACTGTAGTCCTAAAAAAATTTTGAGTTAAAAAATTATAAAAACTTGTATGCACTAAAAATGTAAAAAAGAAATTAATGAAGCTTATACTCATCGCCTCGAACGATTTATGTTGAAATTAAACTGTTATACATGTAATGTACTAGATCTTGGACTTCAATGCTAAGGTATTCGCTTTTTCGTTTCCTTCGAAACCACTGTGACCCGGCACCCAGATCAATTTAACATTGTTCCGTTTTGCCAGTTTCAGAAGTTCCTCCAGACAATCCTTGACTACCCTTGAGGTGACTTCAGTTCCAGGCAAGGCTTTTAAAGCAGCTTGACTGTCCGACAGAATACGTACGTTCTGGTTTATACGTACGCAAGTCAGTATGGCGTAGACTTCTGCTTGGAAGACAGTGGCATATTTCCCCAAGTTGAGGCTTATGTTTGCTTTTGGTCTCTCACCGTAGATTCCCACCCATGAGGTAGGGTGGTTCTCCTTCCGACCACATGGCCCTATCAAATACTACAGTGAAAGGTTTTGAGAAGGAGTATGTCTTGGGAAGTATATCTGTGCCCATTTCAAAGACTGAGATAATTGATGTTCCCACGATACTTGCATTTTTATTAATCCAGTTGTTATTGCAAGACACTCTATAGGCGCTGGATCTCGCTTCCGCTGTTATTACAATGTTTAGAGGAGGCAGCCCCAGTATGACTTCCATATTTCTGCATACTTTTCTTAAAGAAATGCAACCAGAAAGTTTTCAATTTCGAATGTGAATGTGCGTATGTGTACTTATTACTTGATTTATAGTGCATTTCTAAAACAAGTTCTTTACAGCATGCAAACAAGTGATCAACGAGTGGGTAGACTTGAAACACTGTGATCACTGGGAAAATATACCGGGGAATACTGTTTCGGAATACATCCAAGAGGCTGTCCCTCGATGCAATCAATATGAACAAGCTACAACTACAAAAGGTTACCGGATCTATCACGGGACATTATCATTTGCGAAAGCATCTACACACAGTAGGACTCCACAATGAATCCATTATGTGCAGACTGTGTGGCGTGGAGGAAGCCATATCCTGCCACATTATCTTTAACTGCGAATCTGTCAATTACAGAAGGTACAATATATTCGGTGCATCTCACCCCGAATATATCAAAAAAAGGAAAAACCTGTTAAGCTAGCTCCTGAATATTTCCCAGATATGGGAGAAGCGAACCACGTCAGACTGAAGTAAATGAGGTATCACGATAAGCCATAAGCTCGAAGTGCAATACTTTTCATACACTAATATTTATCTATCTATCTAATAAAAGTTAGTTTAAAAAACAATTTTTTTTTTGTAAGTTATAATAAACAAGTGAAAATAACAACAAACTGAGTTAATTGCTTAAATACCCGGTATGTACTGAATTTATGAAACATGTTTCAAACAATAGTTGTTTGATTTTTAAAAAAGGAACAGTTTTTGACAAAGATAGACAGTTTTGCTCAAATGGTTTTTCGTTTTTGAGTTATCGTGTTGACGGACGGACAGACGGATATGCGGAAATGGACTAATTAGGTTATTTTATGAAGACCTATTCCAAATTTTTCTTTTCTGCGATGAATATTTTCAACCGTTACAAACCCTGGACTAATCTTAATATACCATGGTATACAGTGTGTGTTGGCAAGCTTTTCCAATAGAGAATCAATGTTAAATATTATTTATTACTGACTGCTGTTCGTGTGGTTATTGTATGAAGTCTGTCAGTACACATGTAATGAGAGTCATCACATGTACATTCATCAACCCTACACATGTGGGGATTTTGTGTTTCACATACTAAAGTTAAGAATTCAATGAACATATTTAACCATTACATGTGTACTGACTGACTTTATACAGTAACCACACGGACAGATAGTAATAAATAATATTTAACATTGATTCTCTTTTGGAAAAGCTTACCAACACACACAGTATATATTATATACCGGGTATAAAAATTCTTGATTAAGTGATTAGGAAAAAATTGAATTGAATTTTTTAACTTTCATTTGAATTATGATACAAAAACCATACAATGCCACCTCTGACACCATCTCAATCTCGAAATAAATATGGTGATGAAATATTATTTATTCTAAGTTGGTTGCATCGGATATATCTATTTATATTAATGAATAGAAAAATATGTGTATGTTGATATATATTTCGCTGAATGAATGCAACGAATATAATATTTGCATCAGTGCATTTTTCTCGTTAAAATTTCTTAATTACTGCACGAAGCCATTATAGAAATTTATATTATAAAAATAATAACATAGCGCGATATACGATGATGATGAATGTGCCTTGAATGTAACAAGGCCTTATATACACAAATATACATATGATATAGAGTCCTATTCTAGTAATGCCGCAGAACGCGGGAGAAACGGGACGAGACGAGAGTAAGTCTGCGAGAGACGAGATGAAAATTAGAATCCTGATTTTTGATAAATATTCGAGAAATTCAGAAATATTATGAATTTAGACAATGGACCGGTTTCAAATTCAAATTTTACGGAAAAATTAATCATCAGTATGTCCGTCTCTATCTTTCTAAAGATTTCAAAATATAAAAACCCGGGTACTGCGCAACGCATAACTTAGCACCAATCAAGAGCGACCTTAGAATAGAGTTAAACGTCGGTCAAACATATTTAAGCAAGGCACAACTAAGAAACGTCGTGAAACTGTCACCAAATTAGCATCGAATAACATATCCTGAGACAATATAAGACTAATTTTAATAAGTGTGATGAAAAATTTCTTCAAATGTCCATCGATCCTACCTATATGATGTTAAAAATCACTATACTAAAATTTGTATATATGTATATATATATATATATATATATATATATATATATATATACAACATATATACTATTTTAAAATGTCTCCCATTGGAATGAAATTTGGTATTTGAGTAGCTTTTGGTATTCTAAAGGTCAAGTTCGTTAATGGGTAAAATCGGGCGATTGGAACGGGTGTTTAGAGGGAGGGGAAACCCTAAACTTGACTATCTCCCTTAATATTTGAAAAATCGGAAAATTTATCAGGAGTTAAGTTGTAGGTACTAAGTTTTACTGTAATTTTGTATTTTATCATTTTTCTGTTACATTAATATTTACAGAAATATTTACAATTAAAGATTGTTTAAAATGTCTGTGGATTCTCTAGCGGTCACAGTTTTATTCCGATTGGAATGAAATTTGGTATTTGAGGCGCTTTTGATATTCTAAACGTCAAGTTCGTTAATGGGTAAAATCGGGCGATTGGAACGGGTGTTTAGAGGGAGGGGAAACCCAAAGTTTTACTGTAATTTTGTATTTTATCATTTTTCTGTTACACTAATATTTACAGAAATATTTACTTTTCGATTATTCTAATATTAAGAGAGATATTTAATATTTTGTGTTTGTTTGACACGAATTTTGATTGTCGTTTCCATAGTAACTTTTAACTATAATCGTTTTTTTTGGCTATTAATAAATTTAATTTTTCCAATACTAAAGTCATATCAGATATTATATTTCATTTTGATCACACTTAAATTATGACCGCTAGAGAGTGATTTATGTATTCTAAGGAAATTCGCTAAGTTGACGCAGCTCCTGCGTAACGAATTTTTAATTTTTGTCTATTGATTTCGATTTTCTATCTATTTCTAATTGTGAAAGAGTAAATTACGACTAAGTCATTTTTACTGATGATGACTAACTTTGTAGTCGAAAAACGTATTTATAATACAAAAACTGATATAGGTATTGGGGCGAATTTGAAATTTTATTTAAAAATCCTAAAATTCTCATTAATTATCGTTTGATAATCTAATATTTTTAAATATTTGAGAAACAGAAGATAGTACTTTATTTCAATCTTTATAGATTTTCGCAAAACAGCCAATTATTTTTGGTGGTAATCATTTAATTTTTTCTTTACAATAGTCTTTATTGTTTTTACTTAAGTATTAAGTATTTTTACTTAAGTACGAAAAATAATTTGTAATTTTTTCAAGAGAATCTTCAACTGTAAAAACGAGACGAGAGGAGACTATAGAAATCTTTTATGAGTCAATACAAGCGATACAAGAGATATGTAAGTTTCGTCTCGTCTCGCCATCACTATTATGTCCCTCCTGTCTGCTACGGAAATCATAAATATATATGCGAATAAAGTGAGGTAGTGTATAGGAAAGTAAGTTTTTTAAAGAATATCTATAGGTGAAAAAATTATGTGAATAGTTATTCTTGTAAATTATTATTACAAGTGGTATACAAAATGTTTTCATATGTGATACGACCGTTCTTTTTATAGAGTTTAGAGATAAGGAGAAGTATACCCGTGTATAAAATTCAGTTCGTGAAATTGTGTAAAATCAAGAGGGCGTTACTACTATAGAAAAATTCCCAAAGATGTTAGATAGATATAGATCTATCTTGTATTCCCCCTTCTACTTTAATCTAACGAGATTCGCTTCTCCACGATGTAGGCAATAGCCAGAAGCTCGCTTATCAGGTTTTCCTGAAGATTCATCCATTCGGGGTGAGATGCACCGAGTATCTCGTATCTGCTGAAACTGAGAGATTGACAGTAAAACATGATGTGGCTGGTTTCCTCCTCCTCGACGGACAGTCTGCACATAATGGGCCCGTTATGGAGTTCTAATATGTGCAGATGCTTTCGTAGGTGATAATTCCCGGTGATGAATCCGGTAACCTTTCGAAGTTGTATTCTGTTTAGGTCTCTTCGATGTATTCCGAAACAGTATTTTCCCGAAATTTTGCTGCGGGATCATTTTCCTAGTGATCAAGGTGTTCAGGGATCATTTTCCTAGTGATCAACATTCATCCACATGTTGATGACTTGTTTATGAAGGGTATTTTACCTATGAAGGGTAATCCGACTCCCTTCTTTGCTAAGTTGTCTTTTTCGTTTTCTCCCAAAGATGTCCCAAATATCAAGTTTCTAAATATAGCCCAATATATAGGTACATCCGAGCGTGCATTAATTGGTGGCAAACGATTTTTTTAAGGGTTGTTTGGTATGGTAAGAGGAGCCTGAAACTAAGTTTGCGATCTCGAAAGCCCCTGGAAAAACTTTTGGTAGGCGAATAACCTCGAAATTTTGGCACATATTTTAGTTTATTTCTTGTAACTCAAAAACTACATGCAAGATTTCGTTAGAACTTCTATATCTACATCACTCATCCTCGAAACCAATAATAACGTCCTGACAATTGTTGAAAAATTTCATAATGGCTTAGAAATCTTTGAAAGGACTTACCTCAAAACTGTGGGGTCAATACTTCAAAATGGTGTCCTTGGTGAAACAATTTATTGAGGCAGAAAGAATTGAAATTGGGTTATTGAAAACTTCATCTGATCACGACACAAAAAATGTTACGATTTTTCCACGCAATGGAGCACTTGCCATATGCGAAATGTACCCACCTATATGTTCAAGATATGAACACTCTGGAAGAAAAGATGGACCCTATTGAATTCGACCGTTTTACCAGATACAGTGAAGGGTGTTTTATCATAAGACGAAGTGGAAAGTTCTGGAGTGTTATTTGGTCGGATATAACCATAGAACAGACATTGATGAAGTCCAGCATAGTTAAAAGGAGTCTGTCTAGTGGAAGAGGCTTCAGTGACAGCGTGCTTTTAAGAGTTTTTGGAAAATTGCATCAAACTTCAAAGACCTGTAGGTAATGGGTTAAGATTATATAAAATTAAGTTTTATCAGTGCATTTTATAGGGAATTTTGTCTACTTTAATTTTGGAGGGAGTAAAATTACGTATGGAACAAGTTGTTTTTGAGTTTTGAGTTGAAAACAAAAATCAGTGCCAATATTTCGAGGTTATTCGCCTACCAAAAGTATTGTCAGGGGCTCTCGAGGTCGCAATCTTGGTTTCAGCCTCCCCTCGTTGCCTCTCAGGTTACCCATATACTGGACTATTAAAGATATATAGCATTTTTAGGATTCTTTTTAACTACCTTTAGTTGCTTCGTAAGATTTGACAAAAAATTTAATCTTATAACAATCTGAAAATCGATTATTTTCTTGGTCAGTTCTCTAAAGTGTTCATTTCATCCAACAGTTGGTAATTTTTAATATTTATTTATTTGTGTATACTTAAGCGTCAACATAACGATGTTTGTCCAAATTCCTTTCAGTTACGTAAGACAAACTGTAGAAGACATAAGCGTATACTATTTAGACAAATGTCATTATCATTGAATTTTTTAATTAAATACTAATATGAAAAAATTAACTCGTCAATCAGGAATCGAACCTCGGGCCTCTAGATATCTCGTCCAGTATGCTTCCGCTACACCAAAGACGATTGTGACGTAATCGCCAACTTTTTCATATCAATCTTCTTTTTATTTATTTTAGACAGTATTACTTCTGCCGAAGTTATTATTAATATTTATTTATTTGTGTATACTGTGGGTACAAAAATACAAAAATCCAGTTGGTTTGATGATTTGATAGATAGTTTTCGAGATAGACTCCAGTTAACAATTTTACAGCCCTTTTCTTTACAATTTCAGGCGATATCTCGTAAATCGCTCACCAAATCGTAAACTGAAGACTATTTTTAGATATTTTTTGCAGCTAGAATTTTGTACTTTGAAAATTGATACAGAATATTTAGTTACTAAAAATATTTGCGTTAAATGAGCATTACATGTGGCGACAATTGAATATATCTGGATGGTAAAGCGAGCTAGTAGGACTGCAAGAAGGACATATTTATGAAAATAATAATTCAAATTCTCAAACCAATTGGATTATCGTGTTTTTGGATCCAATATATCTTAGCGAATTTCATAGAAATTGGGAAATAAAATAATTTTTCGATTTTGTGCAATTTTTTTAAAGTACACTTTCGTCCATAAAAATTTATTCTGTTGAAACATTTTAAGGGTTACGTTATGCATATATATGCTTAAAATGTGACTTACTGGTTCAATTTTTATGCAGCGGAGTGTCCACCCATTAGAAAAAATCGAAAAAATCACAAATATGTTTTTAGTTATCATTTTATAAGTTATCAGTTTATAAGGAAAATTGGACCCTAAAAATTCAAAAATTTACTAACTTTGACAATTTGACGGATAGTTTCCAAGATATGCTCTGGTTAATACAATATTTTGTCCACTTGTATACGATATATCGTAGACGGCTCACCAAAACGTCAAATATAAAACATTTTCTCATCGATTAGAATGAAAGTTAGTTTCTAAGGTAAAACATAAAAACCTTCTAATAGCTAGTTCCCAAGACTAAGCATAACATCATTAAGAATTGTAGGAACAACATTTTTTGGAATTATATATTCTGTCTAAATTTTATAAAACTACAAAAATCTACTTTTTTTAAAATACTTCAAATTTATTCTATTATTACTTTGATGTCATATATGCCATTAATTTGAAGCTATCATGAAACATTTTTCTGGAATCTCAAAACAAAGTTATCTCAGCATGTAAAAAAATGATCAAGTGCATACTTTACGCAACAACTTAGGGCTCTGTATCATTTACTAAATTAAATTTGTTGATAAATCTTATTGAAAATTGAAAGTCGGATGTTCTACTAGAGTTTATTCTTATTTTGGCAAGTTCCATTATTTGTTTAATTGAATTTCGGAAAAATTTCTTCAATTGCGAGCCGTCTATATATATATATATATATATATATATATATATATATATATATATATATATATATATGTATATATATATATATATATATATATATATATATATCCATTATTTGTTTAATTGAATTTCGGTAAAATTTCTTCAATTGCGAGCCGTCCTGGTAGATGTCGAAAGTAACCGTTACTAATATTTATATATATATATATATATATATATATATATATATATATATCCAATACAATATAATAATATATATAATATATACTAGCTGTAAATTTAAAATTTAAAAAGTCATTTTAAAAGTAAACACCTCAATGTAATGTCCAACGCCTGATGCGCTCTGGAGGCCGCAATTTAAGTTTGAATGAAACATGTTATGTGACGTGCTTTTTGAATAGGAAAGATCAAATTTGTAATGGGCAAGATCGGTATCTGGAGAAGGGGGCTTAGCGGTGGAGGGTAACGAAAAAAAGTTGAACTCTCAATATTAAAAAAAGTAAAATATGAAGTTATATTTTCCTATATTTACAGAAATATTTACATGTTACATATCATCCATAATAACCCAATAACCCAATAATAATCCATAATAATAATAATGGCTATTACAATTGTATTACCATGGTTATTCGATTTGACATTCATTATGATTCTTTCTTCTAAGAAATTTCGCACTGTCTACCAAACTATTCTTCATAAATAAAACATCAATTGAAATAGTTATTTGATTAGCCAGTTTTTCCCTTACATAGCAAACATTTACTATTAGTTTAAACTTTCCATACGTCTTTAGGGAATTCCAAAATCTGTAAGTCTTATAAGAAATACCGCAAGTTTCCCTATTACTACCATAAACTATAAATTACCATAAAGATTATTAAAATAATCAAAGAGAACTCTAGGTTTTTTTGAAATTATATTTCAAATTTTTCCCCTATTCCTAGATCATTTGTTTGTATTTTATAAATACGTATTTCGACTACAATGTAGTCATCATCAGTATGAATTAGCTAATCGTAACTATCTCTGGGATATGGATTCAGAGATATGTTGCTTGTTGCTAATTTGGTACCTGTGTCACAGGCACCAAATTAGCAACAAGCAACATATCTCTGAATTTGAAATATAATTTTATATATAATTTGAAATATAATTTTATAAATTACCAGCCTGTGAAATTTTATTAGAACTGATGAAAAGATGACCAGAGCGAGTGCCCGTTTCAACTACTGGGAGGTTCAGGCTGGTTCGATTTCCTACAGTGGCAGTTTGTCAATTAAATTAATTTAAAAAAAAATGAATGGTGCGGTTAATTGACTAAACTGTCGAAATATGGAAAAGAACGAAAGTGAACAAGAATGAAATGCTTGTGAAGGTTTTCTACAGTTTCCTTCCACAAACTTATCAAACGGCTGCAGTCGAATAACCTACCAATTCCTAGTCGGCATTCAAATTTCTTTTTCTCCATCCACATCCTTAATGTGTAAGATATCACAATGGACCTTATGGTCTAAGTGTGTCCTGTCCGGGGCAGCCGCTACAACCTAATCTAATATATCATGCGGACAAATAAACACGATAAAATCAGGATCCCTTTTTAAGAAGCTATTCGACAACAGAATCCTAAAAATTATCAAAAAACTCCAACATAAAGCAGCTTTTCAATTACTTCTTTTTCATATACAGGTGTGCAAAAGCAACAAAAAAAGAAAAGTAATTTTTAAATAATTTTTCACAAGAAAAGTACCTCACGTATATGAATTATTATTATTTGCAATATTTTTTAATAATAAAAATAATATACAAATAAATTTTTGTGAATTGAAGCTTGAATTCACATCAAAGTGTAAAACGATTATTACAAAATATCTTTTTAGCAAAAAAAAACTTCTATAATTTTTCCTTTTTTTTTCGCTGAATAATTTTCGCTTTTATGATTTTTTTCATACGTTTTCAAGAGAGAGAGAAAAATATTAATTTTTAAGTAAAATGTTTGTAAATATATCATCATCATGTATACAAGGATAATTGTGGAATGAGTTTTTCAGTGTTTTCCTTTGAAATATATTTATAATGAAAAAAATTGTGTAAATACGAGTTTATACATATAGGCGTGTGAAAATGTTTTGAATAAATCGTTTCAATTATTTAAATTAAAAATTGTATTATTTATTATTATTTTACAAATTATATAGAATTTGTTTGATATTGAAATATTTTCTTCTTTTTTTTTTTGGAAATTTTTCATTGTACATCAGTTTAATTTTTAAATTTAGTGCCATTTTAGTGAAATTTTTAGAAATAATGAAATTTTTCAACAAAATGTTAGGTATTGGTGCCTAATAAGGCTCACTTTTTACAAATTGGCCACAAAAACGTGAAATTGCGTAATAAACAAAAATAAATAGAAAAATCAATCAATTTAGTAAAAATTGATTTATTTATGCATCCGATGTTTGAGAAATATCATCACAATTTATTATTTTACCATGAAAAATGATAGTAATAAAAATCTCGATTGTGGGCCTTATTAGGAACCGAGTCTCTCAATAAGGCCCATTAAAAGCATTATGAAATGAAAAGTCAAATTAAATTGTTCACTAAAAAAAAAATCATTAAAATAAAATGTCTTCTTTAATATTCATGCAAAACAGTTCAGCCGGAGCTGCGTTATGCAGGAGCTGCGTCAACTTTGCTAATTTCCTTAGAATACATAAATCACTCTCTAGCAGTCACAATTTAGTGTGATCAAAATGAAATATAATATCTGATATGACTTTAGTATTTGCAAAAATTAAATTTATTAATAGCCCAAAAAAACGGTTTAACGATTATAGTTTATAGTTACTATGGAAACCACAATCAAATTTTTTTATTTACAATTAAATATATTTTATGTATTCGTGTCAAACAAACACAAAATATTAAATATCTCTCTTAGTATTTGAATAATCGAAAAATGTATAAGGAGTAAAGTTGTAGAAAATCAAGTTTGCTACAATTCATTACTTGATCATTTTTCTCAAACTCTAATACGCCGGTCAAAATCAACAATAAATTCGCAAAACATGATGTATCTCTGATTTTTTAGTATGTTGTTTGGATCCATTAGAGCTATGTATATCCAAGTTTGCAACTCTCAAAACGTTGTGGAAAAATTTTTACACGCGAAAAACCGCGAAATTTATGGACTTGTTTCAGATTCTGCTATATATCTCTTAATGCATGCATTTTTTTTCGAAAGCTATTTCATACGTTTTTTAAGAGCATTAAATTTGTGACAAATTAAGTTTAATAGAACAAATAGTTTAAACTGCAGAAAACCTTCTTAAGCATAGCCAGTTACTTCGTTCTTGTCCATACGCCGAAAGTTTAGTCAATAACCACCCCCTATTTTTTTTTAAATAATTGACAAACTGCCGATGTCGGGATTCGAACCCATAACCTCCCAGTTTCCAAGTAGGAATATTGCGCAGGCATAACGCCTTAGACCGCTCGGCTACTTGGACTGGTAATTCTGCATGTATGGCACCATGTTTTTTTGTTTGTTTTATGGATGTGCATAAAATCTCTAACAAGGTTACAAAGTATTGAACGGCATTCCAATTTCAGAATTAGAAATTGTAACCCCTTTGAACCTCGGAAATGGAATCAGTGGAATAATTTTAACTTTGGTGATGGCTTTGAATTTTATAGATGGGATCAATACTCAAACGAATAAGCCTACTGCGCATGCCATAAATACTTAGAGTGCTAAACAACCACTATATAATGGCCTCTTTTTTATCTTGAAACCATAATCAGATTTTGAGAATGCAACATCATGAACTATGCATTGTGGAAATAAAATTGATTTTGCTCTGTAAAACTCAAATTTGTAAAACTTGCAGAGACTTGATATGGAAATATTTTATTCTTGTTTTATATTTTGCAAAATTAGAGATAAAATTTAATTCATGGCTTTTAATAACGCAAAGTTATGGACCATGCATCCAAATGTGTGTTTACTTATGTACGCACGTAATAATAATAATAATAAATAGACTAAGTAAACTGTAAACTAAGGGCCAACGCCCACCAAAAGAGCAAAATTGCTTTAAACAGTGTTAGTCAGTCTAACACTGTTTTGTTAAAAATAGAACATAGGAAATTACATTGCATACGCACACTGATAAGACAAATCCAAAACAAAACGTTTTTGCTTGAAACACAATCAGTATGCATATGCAATGTAATTTCCTATGTTCTATTTTTAATAAACAGTGTTAGGTGAGTAACACTGTTTAAAGAAATTTTGCTCGTTGGGTGTGCGTTGGCCCTTAGTTTACAAAAAAAAAAAACAATTTGAAAAATAATAATAATTATTTATTCTTTTTTGACAATTACAAACATTGTATAGAACATGCCATGCGTAGAAAAAAAAAGAAATTGTATTACGGCGGACTAAATACCCATGTGCAGTCATGGCTGACTTTGTGTATACTAACCGACATTTGTCTCTTCAAATTCACGAGAAAATTACTCCAAAAAAGCTTCATTGGGCATCATCGTTAAGATCGGTAAGAAGGCATTATTCTTTTTAAATAATTTATTAAAATAATATTAAATAAGGTTAATGCTACTATTAAGCCGCGAAAGTTTAATAAAATGATATAGTAGTGAAAAAGTACAATAGAAAAATTATATATTGTATTTATAAAACCAATGATTTTACATTTTATCATGGTAGAACACAACCAGCGTCACTTCTTCCATTAAAATTAGTGTTTTAAAGATTGGCATTAAATCCTCTATTTACATTAGTATCAGAGTTAGTGAAATTTGGCAAGACCAGGCCAGGTTGGCCAATGTATACATTTAATATCTAAAAATTACGAGTCCATAAAAATGATATCATTGATAATGTCCCTCGTGGTTGGATGATGTTATACAAAAAGGGTTCAACCCACAAAACACGAAACTTAGAGTTATCCCACCCAAGTAGGAGAAAACGCTGTTCCCTACAATGTGCAAAAATGATTCAAGACCAATCACGCTATTACATTTATTAGCTATCATATTACTGATGATTTACCAGGGATCAATAAATTTCAAGCCAATTATCTCAAAACCAGCCACCCGCAGTTAAACTTTTTTTTGCATAACACCATCCAGTTATAATATTCTTCTTATATCAGAACTCCTGTACATATTTCAACTGTATATAGTCAAATTTAAATGTTCTAATATAAGAGCTAGTGATGCAGCTATTTACCAAAATAATAAGGATAATTCATCTTTCGTTCTATAATGCATGATATTAATGTATGTCTTGAATTTCAATATGCAAGAATCATAACATACACCACATTTATTTCCAATGAAGAGTCACTTATGTGACAGACTTACTTGTTATCTGTTTTGCTAAGCATCTAATTTATATACAGGATGAGTCGAACCAAGTGGATAATAGCACACACCTCCACTTCCTTCGACGATTCTCTCATTTTTCTACAACATCCAATAGAATACAATACATTATAACAAAACGAAGACCACCCAAAGACATGATATAAGCCACAACTAAAACACTCAAATGAATGTGCGCACAAAAATAAAGCAGTTTGAAAGGAAAGATTAGGGAAACAGAATACTTGTTAAATACTTTTTAACATTATACTAGTTAAAAATAATAATAGATTTTTATTATCCAGGGGCGAATCTAAAAATTTTACACGGGGGGCACATATATACAAATTTAATATATTTTATATACCTATATGTACCTATATATATATATATATATATATATATATATATATATATATATATATATATATATATATATAAATATATATAAATATATATATATACATTTTTTACTAAATGTCTCCCAAGCAATAGAGCAGGATAGAAAACATCAGTCGAGTGTTATATCAACGATTCGTTACATGCTGAAAATAGACTCTGATCGGATTCCCATAACGCGACAAAGGAATAACTTCAAAAAAATTATTAAAATCGGCATTAAATTTTACTAAATTTTCTCAAAAAACTATCTCGAGTATATTTACTAGTTCTCGAGTTTACTTCATCTGAACATTTTTTGTGAACGTGGCATATTTCGAAATCTAAATCTTTCGATACCGATGTTCACAAAATAGAAGCGATTTTCTTTACATTTGAATGAGATCTATTAACTCCGAAAAACTAAAGAACATAATCTTGCAACACCTGTACTAAATAAATTAAACGGTAATTTTACGAGGCAAAACATTGGGGGTTTAAAGAAGACAACAGCAAACTATTTTATTGTGTAAACAAACCCTTTTTTTTCTATTTTTAATACGATAAAAATCTATTTAATATAATTTGTTAATTTCCTTCTCAATTAATTATTCTATTTTTAAACATAAACAGAACTAACTACATACCTACTCCATTTGTTAACAACCAACGAAGAATGCTTCTTTTTTGTAGGTATGTTAGAGCAAACAATTGTTAATGACAACTGATAAACATCACATTTCATAATAAATAGAATTCTTTTTTTTGTAGTACTTTATCTACGATTTCAGTAACAACAAATTATTATGACATTAGATTAGAGGTTTACAAATAAATGCAGACATGTTGTTATTTTTTGTATATATATATATATATATATATATATATATATATATATATATATATATATATATATATATATATATATATTTACATGTCAAATTATTATCAATGATGACAATAAACAACAACAGTTGTTCATAGAACATATTTTGTTATAATAAAATTATATTTATTTATTTATTATATTATTTAAATAAATATATATATTTTATATGTATTTCGTTTATTGTTATTCAATAATAGAATATGTGGTCGTATTACGTGGTGTGTTTTTTTTTGGAATAATTCTATACGTACAATATGTAGAAATATGACAATATTCAATTGAATGGTAGAATATAATATGTATTATAATAATTGGAATAATAATAATCATACAATTGTTATTTATTGTCAGAGAATTCGAGTTATGTGATGGCGAGAAATTATAGATTTAATAGCACACATGACCACAAAAGTGACGTTCTTTTTTCCAAATTTCATATTTGATCTGTGCCGAAACCATTTGATTTTCAAATTATATATATTTCATATTTTGCCCCAATTCCTACATCGATTATTTTAAAACTATTTTCCAAATGTCTGGCACAGATACGTCAATGATATTTTAATTATTTTTGATACTGACAAAGAAAATCCTCAAATACTTTAAATAAAATGTATCCAGAAAATTACGGCTTTCAGAAAATTTGAATACCGTTTACCAAAATTTTATAATTCAAAAAGGTGGGCGTCTAGTCAAAACGAAGCTACTTACAAAGTACCAGCATGATGCTCATCATGCTAAAGAAACTCTTTGGTCTCCCGGGCCAATTAGTTATATACAGTGTAAGTTGTCAAAATTGTTCGAAAATATATGTTGGTCAAAGTCGTCGCCAAATCTGAAATCGAATCAATATTTCGTCCTTGTAAAATTTTTGAGAACGGAAACAACCACAAAATTGACAAATTGTTAAATTTAAAACTGTTGAAATCGGTATAAAACCCCACAGAAATTAGAGCATTTATAAATACACAAATTCAGAAAAAAATGCATTTGGATAACGTACCTATTCTAAATTCAGATTTAATAAAATAAAATTTACTAAAACAAGACTATATGGTCGACACTGATTACGGCTAATCGACGTAGCTGATTGGCCCATCACTCACGTAATCCGTTAATTCGTCAGGTAACTCAATTAATCCATTAGTTAATCAGTCAGTCCGATCATATAAAAGATAAAACATTTTTTAAATCATTGTGAGATACGTACCAAATTAACAACGGAGTAACATATCTTCGATTCCATATCCCAGTGATGGTTACGATTAGCTAATTCATACTAATGATTACAATATTTAATAATACTATTATTAAATACAACTAACTGATCTAGGAATTATGGCAAAATGAGAAACTAAATTTTAAAAACCTAGAATTCACATTGATTATTTTAATAATAATGTTTGAATTCGAGTAAACTGATTCAATAAATCAAATAAATATTCGAGATTTTCTTAATAATATTTTAATTTTGACTAAAGTTTGGGAAACACAATTCCTTCTTCAGAAAATATATACGAATCTGACATTACTTATTCAAACATTACTTTTACATTTCCACTGTAGCCCCAAGGTAGAAGACTATCAATATTCGAAAATTTTTATATCTTTATCAAACATTGTTAAGAAGAAATAAACATAGAAAACACATTTTTCAAAAGGAATCGATGAAATACCTTCTTTTAATGTAATCTGAAGCTAAATATTCATCAAATTAGAGACAATTTAAATATTTAACTTCCATTAAGGATTGTGAAATAAAATTTTGGTTTTAAACTCTTTTAAAGGAAAAAACAAATATTATTTCACAATCCTTAACAATTCTGATTTAATAAAATTAAACTATATTCAAAATTTAATACCTAAATATCAAGGTCAGCTTCGATCAACACCCTCACCTTATTGAAAATAACATCACCGTGATTGTAGTCGAAATACGTATTTATAAAATAAAAATAATAGTTCTAGGAATTGGGGTAAAATTTGAAGTTTAATTTCAAAAAACCTAAAGTTCTCTTTGATTATTTTAATAATCTTTATAATGAATTTCTACCAATTGCGACTCGATACCATAGATAATTTGACTTTCAGTTTTCAAACTACTACAATTTATTTCAAAGTAAATTTACGAGATTAACTAGCATAATTTCAAGAAGTTACTCTCGAAAAAACTGTGTTTTAACAAAATTTTTGCAATCAATGTCGTTAATTTCCCAGTTTATAATATATTGTTGCTATATAGGTACTACAATATTATTTTGAAATCTATATACACATTTTTATGATTCAAAAACTGTCGTCGAATATAGTCAATATTTATTATTTATACTTGACAATAGGACGTATAATAACAACCATCATATATAATATTCTTACCTTTATTATACAACGAATTTATACCTACAACTCTCCCAAATAACATATTTCAGACAAGCACATTTTTACTCGACAACCAGCCCCATAAATATTTTGTCTGAAAAGCGTATTTTATAAAACATTAAACAGTTTTTCACACTTTTTTTAAATGAATTAAACATTTTATATAATATATTATGTGTTCATATTCAAAATGGCAGCAACATTTATACAGAGTACCTACTTGACTTTTTACTTTCAATTAAAATTCTAAAATGAATTTTCTAACCCTTTCTAAGAGTGTGTATTTGTGTGTAGTCGATTCATTAGGAATGAAAATCCATCTAGAGTAATTTAATTTAATAGTCATATGGTAAATTAGTTTTGAAAATAGTTGGGAACAAATGAAGGGTTTATAATTTTAAGATTGGTGGTTTTCATATGAGATGATTTCATATTTGAGAAGTTTTCACACCACTTTTCATTGTATTGATGAGGGTAGGTTATCAAATGAGCATCCATTTTGTATTAAAAATTTTAATGATTATTTCTATTAAGTGGTTAGTGAGTTTTTCCCGTGAAACTCTAATTACTAAAATAATATTTCCGTAGATTAATCATTCTTGACGAAACCAATACTTGATACTCGAAATTTAAAGAAAATTATAGTTGGGCATATATATAATATAAAGATGCTTATTTCAGACATTTTATAATGGTCTACCAAAACCGCTGGAACTCGAACTATGCCAATCCAAAAATTGATCAGCCACGACGATTAAATAATTTAAATCAACATTCAGCCCAATAATACCGCTTAAAACCATTAATTCCGATATATTTTTAATTTTTAATATGAAATTTGTCCAATTTAGGTATTATGTAATAAAATTGACCATATTTAATATCTCAGCAACTAAAAATAACGTGCAACCTTTTTATTCAAAATTAAATTTATTTTGAGTTTATTAATTACCTCATGTTGATTATATGTTTACAAGCTTTTAACTTGCAATGTATGTATGTTCGGGTCAAATCTTGCAAGCTGAATTAGAACCACTTTCTCTTATCCTACGGAGTTGAATTTTTACATGTTGGTTCAGTTTCGATGACAACGAATTTTTTTGGTAAGTATGACAAGGGGAAAGAGGTGGGGTTTGGAGGGAAGAGGAAACACAAAATTAGGTATATCTCTCTTAATATTGAAAAAAATCTAAAAACACATAAGAAGTCAAGTTGTAGAAAATTATTTTTACTATAAAAACCTTATAAATAATATTAAAGAGAACTCTAGGAGTTTTCGAAATAAATTTCGATTTTTTGTCCCAATTTCCTAGATCAAAATTTTTTGTATTTTATAAATATATATTTTGTATTGCACCATGCAGACCGTCACGAAATTAGCAACAAGTAATATCTCCTCGGAGAATAGTTACAATTAGCTAATTCATACTGATGATTACTACTTTGTAGTCGAAATACGTATTTATAAAATACAAAAAATTTTGATTTAGGAAATTGGGGCAAAAAATCGAAATTTATTATAAAAACCTTGTTTTTAAAAATGTTTTTTTAATAGAAACTTATTTTTGAGTTATCTGCATTAGGGGAAGAATGCTCCAAGCTCCAAGCTATTTCGCTCCAAGAAAAATGGTTTAAATTTGAAACCATAAAAAATTTAGGACATTGTTGGTCTCACTTTGCATTTTTAATGGTTTCACGCCGAACGACTGCCCTTCCCCAATAGCTATTTAAAAAAATTTGGAATTGATTAAAACACTACAAGTATGAAGTTTTATTATTATAATTGTGTCCACACATTTCCTATTCATGAATGTGAAATCCGAGTGATCTATAGGACCATAGGGCTCCAGTTTGGTAAGAGACCCTTTTGTGTACGGCAGATTGTAAAAAATTAGCGAAAGGTTTGTTTTTGGACTGTCATAAGTAGCAATTCCTTAAACTTAAACTTTTAACGAAATATTTTAGAAATTATAAAGAGAGGAAAAGATAACTACTAAGATTTGAACCAAAGACCTCCATCTATTCGGGTGTAATTGGTGTGCTGCTGAATTACGCATCATTTAAACTCCGTTTTGAATTGATTAATCTAAATATAGTGAACATTTCGTTTACAATTTTAAATACAATTCTTAATAATTGTGTAAGATTTATTATTTAGACTTCAGACATCTTCTCTACTATTATTATTCGAGTATCACGCAAAAACTACTGTACCGATTTTGAGGAAACTTTTTTGATTTTTTTTTTAATGGTATGTAGTTTATCTCGCTACGAGAGATAGAAGTCGACAGTAATCGCTGAAATAGAAATTTGGTGGAAGTGTTGATATATATTTGAAGTAGTGGAAGCTGTGGGAACGATAAATATTTAATGGAGTGGAAGCGGTGGAAAATTACATTGAGGTTTTTTAGTTTGAAAATGACGAGAGCCGGAGATATAGCAGTACTTATATAGATATAAATTGAAGAGGGTGCCCTGGACGGGCTACACTTCGAACATAAGGTCCATTGAGATGCCTAAGCATGTGAGGAAGTGAGTGGAGTGGAATGAACTTTTTTATATAGACTAGGAATTGGTAGGATATGCGGCGCAGCCGACTATGATAGGAACTATGACGATATTCATCTGGAGTTCGTGAAGGAAACTGCAGAAAACGTTCTCAAGCATAGCCGGTTACTTCGGTCTTGTCCGTACACCGATATTTTAGTCAATTAACCGCTTATTTTTTTATCTCTTAATAATTGACAAACTGCCGATGTCGGGATTCGAACCCATAACCTCCCAGTTTCCAAGTAGGCATACTGCGCAGACGTAACGCCTAAGACCGCTCGGCAATAAATATAAGTTCACAATAGCTAAAAAATGGTAAGTTGGTGGAAGTGTCGATAAATATTTGAAGTAGCGGAAGTGGTGGGAACGATAAATATTTAAATTAGTGGAATTTTTAAATAAGTTTATTATTTCAATCGCCGAAAATAAAGGCTTTAAAGGCTGTGACTGTAAAATATATCAGTGTCAAAAATCGCGATATTTGTGTTAAAAAAGAAGGGAAAATCTCTCATGAGTTTTCACCAAATTTTTTCTTTTAGTAGACCTTCATGAGACTCAGATAACTACCGTGACCTACCTTATTCTCAAAATACTTGAAATTCAAAAATTTTGTAATAATTCGAATAAAAAACTATTTAACACTTTTGAAGTATACATAGTTATATAGAAATTCATCAACCCTCGAACACTTTAAATCAAGGGAGATTACTCGGATGATATCTAATTTAACCAGCCCCATTCATCCGCATATACATTAAAATCTTGGTATGTTTTTTGTGTCGAGTACTTAGAAATTGTCACAAAAAAAGTGCATTGTTGTTAATATGTGTATATTCGAGGTGATGCGAGGGGGCAACGAAGACTATTACAATGAGTACTTGTTGATATTATATTTATATTTTTTAAAAGTAACGAAAAGATCAAAGGAATTTTAAATTTAGAAGATTAAAAGCATCATGTTCAAACAAAGTGGGAAAAAAAATCTTTGCATGTTTTTTTACTTATACAGGGGAAAAAAAAGTCATTATGGGAAGGAAACAGTACGGCAACATCCTTGTTTACTTACTTTTTTTCATTTGTTATACCCAAACTCTTATTGAAAAATTAACAAATCAGATATGTTTAATAAAAATATAACGCTTTTATCGAAAATTATTTTTTGAACATTACCTTTAAAAGTATTTCGGTTTAGATCAATTTAGGGTTAGGGCGTTTGTTGATTGGTGGTTATTGACTCTGTTGAATTTGAACAATAGCTTCTCTGTTTTGATTTAAAGTTGCCCTGGCATTATATTTAGTTTTATAGTTGTGATAATACTGAATCCATATGCTCAATTCGAAAATTCTTTGCCAACTGTATCATTTGTAATTATTTGTTTATACGATTATGTGAATTGTGAGTAGAGATTGTAGATTGTAAAGGATGCCCTGGGCGGGCTACACTTCGACCATAAGGTCCATTGTGATGCCTTAGGATGTGAGGAAGTAAGTGAGTGGAGTGGAAGGAATTTGTAAGTAGACTAGGAATCGGTAGGATATGCGGCAGCATCCGACTATGATAGGAACTATGCCGATATTCATCTGGAGTTCGTGAAGGAAACAGCAGAAAACCTTCTCAAGCATAGCCGGTTACTTCGTTTTTGTCCATACGCCGACAGTTTAGTCAATTAACCACCCCTTTTTTTTATTTTTATAATTGACAAACTGCCGATGTCTGGATTCGAACCCATAACCTCTCAGTTTCCAAGTACTGCATACTGCGCAGACATAACGCCTTAGACCGCTCGGCTACTTGGACTGGTTGAATTGTGAGTACCTAATTTGTGTAAGATACTTCTATCACTGTCTTTTTCACTGTTAATTTGGCTCCATCCATCTCGTATCAAAACTGGTACGTATTGTATTTTCTCTACTGTCGATTAAAAATCTCGCATTCAGTTGATAGAATTGCATTTAAAACATCATATTAGATAAATAGATATATCTTGGGGTCTAAACAGAATTGTACTTCGACCTTATGGACCATTGGGTTCCCCGTTCTACTTCAGTCTGACGAGATTCGCTTCTCCCACATGTTGGCAATAGCCAGGAGCTTGCTTATCAGGTCTTTCTGAAGGTTCATATATTCGGGGTGAGATGCACCGAATATTTTGTATCTGCTATAACCTAGAGGTTCGCAGTCAAAGATATTGTGGTTGGATGTTTCTTCCTCCTCGCCACACAATCTGTACACAATAGACCCGCTATGGGGTCCCGTTGTGTGTAGATCCTTCCGCAGGGGATAATACCCGGAGTCCCGCGGTCACCTTCCGCAGTTGCATCTTGTTCAGCTTCAGTGCATCGAGTAATCGTATTAGTTTTTTTATTGAATTCTCATGATGAGATCCTTTTTTAAGGATGTTCGGGAGATACAATCGGTGGCAATAGTTCCGAAAATTACAAATTCATGAATATCTATGATTCGACACAAATCGGTACAGTTTTGAAAAATGAACGCCAATTTAGGAGTCGATAGTACGCTTTCAGATAAATGTTCTCAAAATATTTTATAAACAAATGTTCTTTCATTATTTTAAAAGAAATAAAAAACACAGGAAATATTCTGAGAATATATCCTGTGATATCTCAATTATTAATCTTACTTCCATTTTAAACAAAACACATCAATAGAAAACGTTTAAATGAATGGTTGTTTATATATTTTTTGGTGGGTACAAGCTAATTTATCTTTCAGAATTTTGACAATATTTTGTGTAAACATTACACCTTGCAATGATGATGATGTAATCTAATCCTTTATCACTCCAAGTATCGATAAACAAAAGATATCGTTGACACAATAATTGATTTTGAACAAACGAGAAAAAGTCCTTTATATTCCAACAAAATATTATTTACAGGAAATAATCAAATTTGTATTATTTTTGAAAAAAAAGGATGTTAGAGAAATTAAATTGTTTTTTCTTCTTTAAAGAATTGTAATGCAGGGTTGCATTCAGTCGAATTTATATTTAAATTGTTCAATGATTTGTTTTCACGCAGGGGATGCTTAAATTTCTAATGTTCTACCAAATTGATAAAAATTTCAAGTCTTAATTTATTTCCGAAACCAATTTGTTAGGAGATCTCAGTTTTTTGCTTCAAAATAATTTCAAGAGATGTGTAATAATTCAAGATGGAAATCGACAGTCTCTCATTTTTGTATTAAAAAAAAAACAAAATGACAAATCTAAATAATCTTAGTTCTTAATCTGAGACTTGTGGTAGAAGTAGAAGAAATAATTGATAAATTTTCTTCTCATGGTTCAGGAAATGGTCGAAAAGATTAAGTTGATACAAAATATAATAAAGTATTCAACGAGTTTTTTATCCAACTCAGAACAATGCAAGGCTACAGTAATGAAAATTTTCGCTTTGTTCAAGCCATTTGTAGGATTAAAATCGAACTAAATTTTTGTATAAAAAATAAAAAATTCGATTGGTTTACTCGGTTGGTTGTCCTTATTTTGGTTGTTCTGTTTTTGGAGGTTGTTTAAGTTTGTTCTAGTCTAAATCGGTACAAACTAAATGCTTTATTACCGAGAATTAAATTGTATTCCTTGGCTAAATTTCCAAGTGGCGTTTACAAATCAAGCTATATATATCTCAGGGTATATTTTATACATTTTTTTCTTACATAAATTTGCATTTGCTGAATATGCAAACATAGCAATTGAAATACTTTTTTACATAAATGATTTTATTCAAAAACTTGTGGTTTTTAAAGTTTTGTACAAATATTTACAAGTTTACGAAATTTTCCGTCCTTAAAAAGTTCTTAAAAAACAATATAAAAAATG